>ML809021.1:27417-40857 GCA_009831015.1 Picea engelmannii
CATGGGCGCACATATGGACGGCTCAGGGAGGAGCGCTTAAATCAACGGTCCACAATGGATTCCGGAACCCCCCGTCTGTTCTACTTTTAATGGAAGGGGGGGGTCCGGAATGAGTATTAAAGAGCGCGCTCAGATCTGCGGCCAAGAAACAAATGCACAGATCAATGGATCACAATGGATTTCGGACCCCCCCTGGTGTTCTACTTTTAACTGAGGGGGGGGGGTCCAAAATGGATATTCCTTTCGGCTAGCCCCTGGTCATATGTGGCGTCAGCCTATTGGTCCTCAAGTCCCATCCCCCACATGCTATCTGACAGTCCGTCACTCATGGACATCATCCTCCACTGAGTCCACTTGTTCCACTTGTTCCTGGGGTCGTGTCACATCCCATAACTACTGTCAATCCCTGTTGTCATTCCTTCACCCTTTTCACTCATGACCAGCCCCTTATTGCGACTTTCACTTCAAATCACCTCCAATCCCTAGTAGTCACATCACCCATCCATATTTTTTGGCCACCATCACCTGCCATATCACCCCCAAGTGGCTCGTTGTCCATTAATTACTAGATAATATACCCGTTGTCATGCTGACCGATTTCCTGCGTCCGACCGACCCCAGTTTTAAATAAAACTATCGTTATTCCCCTTTCATTCTTTATTCGTCCATCGCGCCAGAAATCTTACCTCTTATTCCTCCATTGCTTCCCCATCGCCTTCATCCATAGTCATTCAACCCCACTAACATATTGTTTATTGCAGGTACTATTGCAGAGATGGCACCAAAGCCAAGGCTAGCGGAAGGAGAAGAGAATCCTTTTCTTCCTTCTCTTGTTGACCTGGACAAAATCTCGTTGGTGGATAAAGACAGTTTGATAGCAGATACCATTTGCAAATTCGATTTTTCAGACCTCCATTCATGGCTCCGGGAAGTGTTCCTAGACCAGAGCGATGAGATCGGACTCTGGGAGTCCAATTTTCCCCTGTACCTTTTTCCCCAGACCCACCACTTTCCTGAATTCGCCCTCAAATGCCAAGCACATTATATTCCCGACCAAAGGGCCATCATCTCATCATCTGGAGACGTCCTCTTTTTCATCACTCCCGAAGACATTGACCAAATGATGCAAATTCCCCGTGCTAATTATGTCTCTCCTTTAGACCTAGAGATCCTTACAGAGTTGTATCAAAAGATGACCTTTCCACAGAGAGCTCAAATTTTCGAGTTGTTCCTTCCCACCTCCGCTCAATTCCCTTCCACCAATCCACCTTACCCATAATCCATGTTCTCCACCAAGGGAAACCAGATCATTTCCTCTCTTTGCGCTCTGTTAGGATATTATTCCGACCAGTGGGTAGATGAGCCCATTCTAGGTTTTCTATCCATTTTCTCCACTAACGAAAAACCTACCACCCAGTTCGATTTCAGTACCTTCCTGGCCAACAATATTCATGAGAAGTTCGTGAACTTTGGCACGGAGGGCATGTTTAGATATTCGTCCATATTGGCCTACATGTTTGTTTTTTATCAAACCGATAAATTCAGTTTTTCTATGCAAAAAATGGACGCAGATGGAAAGCCTTAGCCAGTAACAGCATGGACCTCTTTATTAAAGTGTAACTCTACTGAATACGACATCAAAGCATTCATTGATTAGTTTTACCACCCTATGGTAAGCATGTTGAGTGGTAGTCCTGAGCCACAAATAAACGATGAAGTCCAGAGAATTCTACATCTCGCGGACAACGCAAAGACAAGAGACTGGTACCTATACCAAAACCACACCAATATCAGAGTTTTCGGGTGCGAATTGGCACCTTACAAACTACCTCAATATGTGCTGGTAAGAATCTTTGCGTTAGAATATATTAGACAGATAATGAATTCAGATGACATTCATTTTGTTTCCCTGAAGAAGAAGCAACAATTGAGAATCAAGGGGCAGATTGGTTCTTTCATCTGCAATAGTCGAGGCGTCGGGGAAGAAGCTGACAGAATGTTGAAGGAGATGAAATTCTTTAAGAGTTTCACATGGCACTATGATCCATGTGGGATCATTTCAGAAATGCGGGTGAGGAATAAGAATATCCCGTATGTGCATGAGTCCAAGCTCGAGATCGAAAAATTTGCAAATCAGACAGTATGGGTGCCTAACACCTTAGTCGAGATGGAACAGCAAGTTGAAGTGGAACAGCAGGTGCCCTCGACGAGTGTGCCACCCACTACGACACCTCAGGTCCCCAAGGAAAAAAGGCCTCGATAAGAGTCATCTCCACCTGTAACAGAGGTGTCATCAGAGGAGTTCCAGATGCACACCAAGAGGCCAAAGACAGTTTCAATGCCTGGCACGACATTAGAACAAGAAGTCTCGCCTACCACAATAAATACCCCAGTGATCAAGCCGGTCATTCTACCTTTTGGTTCGAGCCAGCATAAGTCAATCACAACAGCAATACCGAAGAAATACATAGATTCTCCCCTGGATACTCAGCCAAGAAAAACTGGGCCCAAGTTGGGCATTTTCATGAAGTATGAATTGATCAAGAAAAAGAACCAGACCCTCACCAGCAGTACTTACGCCCAGTTTCGAAAATAGTCGTCAAATGCACAGCACAGGATGTTGTATGCATTTGATACAGAAAAGGTAAGAATGCACATGGCCTACCTCCAAGCCCAGGTACCGGATCCCAAAGTGATCTCAGACTACAAGAGGGCCACCTTTGAGTTCCAGGCGAAGGACGTGCATCTAGCAGATTAGATGGATCTGCACAAACAAACAGGGGAGATGGTTTTTCACACAATGGCACACGCTTCAGCTTCTACAGCAAAATTTCAGGTGTCACTGAAGACACAACTCAAGCTGGAGAAAATATCATTTTTCGCAAAAGACAATAGAATCAAGACATCGGAGGAGCTGGTCCTCAAGATCGGTTATGATCTTGTGAATGTCAAAGCAACAGAAGAGATGATAAAGAAAAAGAATGCAGACATCGCATCCTTAAAAAAACAGTTGAAACTCCCGCCCACAAACGACTCACAGGCGAAGGAGATAACAGAGAAAGAAGGTGAGAAGGATGAGATGATAAAGTTTCTCATGGAGCAGAATGATCAGCTCAAGGAAATGGAAGCTGAGATGGAAAAATTATTGAAAGAGAAAGAATAGATGAAGCCGATGGAAGGCATTCCATTGAGTGTTATCCCCATTTCCGGATTGAGCACTGCAATAGTTACAGCAATTCCATCAGCAACACCAGTGACATCACAGGAGGGAACAACTGATCTCACCAAATCCCTAGAAAAGATGAACCTACAAGAGACTGAAATCAACAGGCTTAAGAAAGAAGTTGAGAATCTCCAGGAACTCAAAACTTCTTTCCAGTCCAGTCTCTCCAAAGAGAAACAGGTAACTGAGCAGCTAAGGAAGGAACTATAGCAGCTCCAAAAACAAACATGGCAGGGAAGACTTTGGCTGAGGTCAAAGAGAATGTATGGACAGACATCATAAAGTCCATAAATGAAATATGGCCAATGATTCAGATTATGTTTGAACAGAATGAGTTGGTCCAGAGGATCCAACAGGCCATTGAGAAGATTAGAATAGAGTTGGGAGACATGCCCACACAAGCAAATGAGATCATCAAATTCTTAAATTCTAAGAACAGAGAAGAGCTAGAGGAACTGAAGATCGAGGATAGAACAGAGACCATAATTGAGGTAAAAAGGGTTTTGACTAAGAGAAGTCTAATGCTTCAGCTGGAAGAAAAGGTTTAGGTCATGGACCAAGGAGTACAAACATTCTTCAATAAAATTGATGCTCTCCAAAAGAAAGGTCTACCTGGTCTGAAAGTCATTAATGATAAATTAATGACACTCCCAGATTATAAAAAGAGACTGTCTAAAGTGTCTAAAGACAGTTCGAAGTTTGTTGGCATACAAGGGAGAATCATTGGTAAAGCATTCCTAGATGCCCTTCAGTTGGACATCAATATCCAACATGAGATTCGATACATTTTCCTCACAAAGCCCACGTTTGCTAAATATACAGAAATGGATGAAGTGTATCGGAGACTAATCAAAGTCACTGTGCCTAGTCAAATCAGATGGGAGGAGCTCTGCGATCTTCTCGATTAGCATCTGAGTTGTCTAGGTCCAGTCACCTGTCTAGTCAGAAGAGATTACATAGGAACCTCGCCAACGGCCTACCCCAGAAATTCCGCATGCAGTTGTACCGAGTCATCAAGTAGTTTTGATTAGTTAAATCAATTAGGCTAAAAATAGAATGAGAACATCCTGATCAATTATGACAGGAAAGTTTGTAATTTGAATTATAAATACTTCACCTTTCGAAGTATTGACGGTTGTTGATCTTTACACCCTGACGCTATCAGACTGTAACCATTTTTTAAGGAGATCTGCCATTAATGAAAAGGAATCACTTTTATAGGATTCTTGTGTGTTTTCACTGGTGATGTTTATTCTCTAAGTTGAATGTTATTCTTACTTTGTGATCATATTGTTTTCTGAAACTAATCTTTAAGAGTAACGTATGTTGCAAGATTTATCTTAGATACCCTGTTTCCGACTCTGAAGATTTTAATGTTTATCTTCTGATGTTTTCAATTAAGAAATTCTTAACTTATTTTTAATTGAAAGTATCTTCTCATCTTTTCTTCAATCCATCATTTAATCTACTAAAAGATCCAGTGAGTGCATTATCTCACCCTGTGGAAGTATTCTTTAACATTTCTGGTTGTATTTCATACTTAAATAAATAAAGACCCCATAGCCCAATGGAAGTGTAGACGGACTCAACCAAACTCAAAAACACTTTTACAACAAAACCTACCTATTCCTATACATAGCCTAATATCCAAAGTTATAAACAAAGCTAAATCATATAGAGAGATCCCTCTCTGAAGCTGGAAGGGCTAGATTCCCAACTTTAAAAGCGGTTGGATAAAGTTACCTTCGTAGATTTCTTCTGTTTCAACCTCTAGGAAATTTACCAAGCGCTAACATCATTGACCATCACAACTTCAAGAACATATCATCACGAAAAAAAAATACAAGCCAAAACAAAGACATAAGATTTTCCATAAAATGCTTTGAGGTAAAAACATCTTTGAAGAGATGGGAAATATAATGAACATAAACATATAAATAATAATCAATAAATAATAATAATAAATTAAATGACACATCCTAATTAAATGACGTAATCTAACCAAGGAACAAGACCCATCAACCATCATGACTATTCAATGTGTATAACTTGCATATGTTACACACCTAAATGTCACATTACCAAATGTCACACCTAAGTGTCATAAGTGTCTCAAATGTCATACTACTAAATGTAGCACTTAAAGTGTCGCAAGTGTCTCACTACCAAATGTAGTACTTAAGTGTTGCATCTGTTGCACACCTAAGTGTCACAATTTACTGAGTGTCGTAACTTCAACACCATGAGGAAGTGTATTTCATAATCCCTAGACATGTTGAAGAAGAAACATATCGTTTGGAGGTCAAAATATTTCCTTTGACCTTGAGTTTTTGTCCATTTTAGAGCTTCATATACCCATGCCCACATGTAGAGGGAAATGAAACCACTTCATCGCTCCTTGCTTGGTCTTAGGGGAGTGATACTATCACTCCCTATGCAGTGTCCCCAAGGACGAGCCTCGTTACAGATCATGTTATATGCAAAGAATTGTAAATATGTTCTATAGGCTGGTGAGCCAAGTTTTGTATAAGTTGTAGGCTTATGTGTTTTGTTAGGTCAGGGAGCCTAAGTGTTGAAGGCCAGGAGCCTGTTGATGTACTTGTAAGTATGCAGGTCAATTAATAAAATATAAATACCGCCAGAGTAGACCGACCACGATGAATGAGTGATGGGGGACTGAGCGTCCACAGAATGGGCAAGGAACTAGGGGCTAAAAGGTGGGAAAAGGGATGAGTGCCAAGCCAGGGGGCTTAAGCCTAGGAAATAATATTTTAATATTATTTCAAAAAGAGACATGTGCATTTTTGTTTATCTTAAGTTCCTGGCAAAGGAGGGAACGTGAAAAGGGGATGCACGTTGTGGTATGCATGCAGTTCCCAGGGTGACAAGTGTCATCCCTGGTGCATGCAAATATAAGCCTTGAACTGAACCGTGGGTGGGGACTCTCCTCCATTCTGAACTGAACCTCTGAGCGCGGAACCAGTACAACCTCTATCAGATATCCTGATTCATCTTGGAACCCGTTAAGCTGTTTTGCTGGAGGAAAACCGTGTTGACCCTGTCCAGAGCTGTGAGTTGCGTCGTTCCAGACAACCCCAAGAGCGCATTCCCTAAACCTGAATTCCATGTGTTGGGCTCGAGTGGAAGAACCCCTGGTGGTTCGGGGAAAACTGAGCTAGCCTGTGCATGAAGCCCGCTCCGAAAACGTCACTGCGAGATCATCCTGTGATCGTCGAGCCAGTTGTTGGAAGCATTTGTCTGTGTCTCCTGTGGATTGTTGTGACCATGCAATACTAGACTACATGAGTCTTGTTGGCATGTGAGTGACTCCTCCAGGTAAGAGAGTGCGCAGAGGGAGAAGAGAACTCCTGGGATAAATCCCTGTAGCTGCCATAGAGCCCAGAGACTTCCGGTCCGGTCTATTCCTGTAACCCAAGGTAAGGGGGACTGGCAGCCGAAGGACTGTCTAGGTGACAGAGAAGGTGCACTCCCCTGGGGTGGAGCAGGCATGTGGGGAATGAGGGTCTATGAGCAGTGAGCGTGGGAGATTCCTATGAGAGCTTCTTCCTGGTGAATGTGAATGTGTTACCTTCCCGTAACCTCAGCCTAGCCTAGGATACTTGCCTTGGGGTGGAGCTTGGTCCCATCTCGGGGGTGACCTACTATTGAGCTAATGAACAGTGTGGTCTAAGGCTGGGAGGTTCATGGAAGGCCTGCTCTTGGTTGGTGATTTCTCTAGCTGATAAAAGATAAGTATTCTGAGTTATGTTTAACACATTTGGCATGATTGTGTTGTTCATGTATCATGTTTTCCGCTGTGTAAAAGAGTTACCGTTGAATGCTATGGAATGTTTAATTATAGCAGTAACCAGATATGTCTCACTCTGTATTTTTAAATGTGTTTAATTCTGTTTAAATGCATGTGCTTAAAATTCCTGTACCAATTATGTAAAATTCCATGTACAGAATGGTAAAACTGAGGGGTTGGGAAACCTGGGTAGTGAAAGGGTACACTACAAATTGGTATCAGAGCCAAGGTTTCGACACTGAGCCTAAATGGGCCAGTAGAGCAGTCTTTGGACCGAAAATGTGAAGAGAAATTGTGCCTGGAATGGCCAATTTTGGACATTGGTTGCTCCAGTGTGTCAATTTGTTGCTTGACTGTGTTTACAAGCCAGGAGTTTAGTGGTGTGGCGAAAACCGCAGCCGGTGTGGTCTATGGCCACAGGGAGACAGGTTTCTACACCAAGGGTGTTAGAACCGTCGGATCTGTTCGGGAGGGAAAGCGAACCCTTGCAACCGCCAGATATGGAGAACGTGCACGAGGTCAAAAAACCTTTTGATATTGCACAGGAGTTTAAACTCGGGAGGATTGTGAGTCGTGAGATCCCTGTGGGATTAACCGCCAACCGTCCGAGTTGACGGAAGTTGCGCAGGATATAAGTCCTCATGGGTAGAGGAGAAGTCCCAAGGAGGCGTCAGAATTTTTAGAAGTCAAGAGAATCGATACCTTGTGATTCTCAAAATCCTGAGGGGAGATCATAGCCATAGAATTCTAAGGAGGACACATGTCAGAATCCTAGAGAGAGTCGGAACTCAGAGAATCGGAGTTCTCGAGCATGTAGAAATCTTGTCACACGAAATCGCGATCCGCGAATTCGCAACAAGATCCGGACCGTTTATATTTGTGGACACGTGGAAGAGATATGCACCATCGGGGAAAATCTCGACAAGGAGTAAATCCATCGGTGATTTAAGTTCATCGGGAAGGTTCCGATAGAAAATTCATCCATCGGAAATCAGGATTCGAGAAATCAAGAATCGGGAAATCGGAGATTCCGGAGGCAAAGGTTTTGTGCATGGGAAAATAGCGATACGCAATTTCCCGATAAGGCTTAGGTGCGTGGGGCCACACCAACTGTCAAGAGGAAAGGTGGCAGATTTATAGCAACAGGAGAAAGGACTGTTGACAAGTCAACGACTGGGACCCATCGGAGATCCCGTGAGCGTATGAGCATGATATTGAAATCGTCGAAACCTCGATGAGTGGTTTGATTAAGGTCATATAGTGTGGTTGTATGGTGAGGCTCTAGCCCGGAGGGCTAGCATGGACGGATTCCATCGGAAATCGGGAAATCAGGATTTTCACTGTCAAGCGTTTTGGCGCATTCATATTTGCGAAACCCCGAACCCCGATAAGGGATAAGGCCTGGGTCACGAGACAACGGTCACATCGGATAGGGCTTAGCTTGGAGGGCTAAGGCATATCGGAGGTCGGAGAGACGGAGATTGCGAAGGCATGCGCCTGTTGATAGCGCAAGGGCCGAAACCCCGATAGGAGTAGACACGAGAGGGAAACGGCCATGGTCTTGGCGCATGGTCATATGAGTCAAGGGCTAGGTTCAGGAGGGATAGCATGTTAAAAGGGTCATCGGAGATCAGGAATCCGAGAGTATAGTAAACCTCGACATCAGGAGTTGCGAAACTCCGAAACTGGAAGTTCCGAAATAACTGAATTGAAGTTTAGACACTCGAAAAACACAGAGCCAGACAGAGCATAGAAAACTTGTGAAGTTGAAATATCTTTCGTTCTTGTTCGTATTAATTATGAATGTTGTGGATTGTTCATAAATTCTAATGATCTGACAAAAAAAAATTCGAATTCAATTGCACAGTGCATGTGCAGAGTTCAACAGAGGCCAAAACTCCAAGTAATCAACGCCAAGTATGGAGTGGGGAAGAATGAAAATTATCCCTGAAATGGAAGATGAACAAGAAGGGAAGGATGTTAACCAAGGAGTCGAAGGATCGCACTCTAATGGGCATGGAAAGGAGATGGATAAGGAAGGACATATGATGAAAATCATTGAAGGGTTACAAAGAGAGGCCAAGGAACGTCGAGCTGATAGCCGAAAGCTCATGAAAGTCAGAGATCGGCAAGGGAAATTAAACTTAAGATTCATGCAGAGCCTGGAAAGAATAGAGAAGAAACTTGAGAAAGGAAAAGAGTCAAGTACGACGGAGAGTCGCAGAACTCATGGGAGAAGAAGCAGGTCGAGGAGTGGTAGCTGACATCATAGTCGCTCCCAAAAACGTTCTGGCAGTAAGACACACAGCAGTTCAAGCCCATCACCTACCAGAAAACATCATAAATATGGAAGGGAGGAATTGAAAGGAGAAATGAATAAAATTAAACCTCCAACATTTGATGGGGAGCATAAGAAGGAGGAAGATGCTGAGAAATGGTTGCTTGGCATGAAGAAATATTTCCAGCTGCAAAATTATTCTACTCATGCAGGGGGAAGAATTGCAATGTACCAGCTGAAAGGAAAAGCATCCATGTGGTGGGATCAGTTTGTGCAAGTGCAGCACATCAGAGAGAAAGAGGTCACGTGGAAGGAGTTTAAGGGGTATTTCGAGAAGAAATACCTGACTAAAAGATACTATGATAGAAAGATGAAGGAGTTCTTTGAACTCAAATTGGGCAATATGACCATCGATGAGTATGAACGAAGTTTTCTAGAACTACTGAAGTATGTTCCATTCATCAAGGACGAAGATGTTAAAATTCAGAGGTATCTGAGTGGATTGCCCCCTTCCATTGGTGACAAGATTCAATACGATGATCCTAAGACCATGGAAGAAACCATAAGAAGGGAGAAATGCTTATATGAACAGCAAAGGGAAAAGCCTACCTTTCAGAAGGCTTGGGATAACCAGAAGAGGTTTAAGAAAGAACAGAGGCAGAAGGGAAGCAAGCCTTCCTTTTTCAGAAACAGTCCTTGGGGACAGTCGTCATTTAAAGAGCCTAGAAAAGCTTAAGGGAGTGAACAGATGACAAGGCCTCCACCCATGGAGTGTTGGGGCTGTAAAGGGAATCATAGGTACAAAAACTGCCCCCACAGAAAGGACAAAGCAAGAACTGTCCATACTGTTCAGCAAGTTGAAACAGTGGAGGATATGGGCAGCAGAATGCCGAGGATCTACACAGCCCTGGACAACAAGCAAGCAGAATTTCAATCACACATGATTGAAGTGGAAGGTATGATCAACAACCGACCACTTGTTATTTTAATTGATTCAGGAGCTGGCCATAGTTATGTAGACCCTAGGATGGTGGAAATTTTGCATCTAACGAGGATCAAACATGAGAAGTCTTGGTTAGTGCAGTTAGCCACAGGGACCAAGAGGAAGGTCATTGAGTTGGTTAAGTCATGTTCAGTAGACATGAAAGGAATGAGCACTAAGGCTGAATTGAACATTCTACCTTTAGGTTCATATGATTGCTTAATTGGGATGGACTGGTTTGACCAGCACCATGCCCTTCTAGATTGTCGAAACAAGAGATTTGCATGTCTGGACGAAGAAGGAAATCAAGTAACAGTCCAAGGAATTCCCAGAGCTGTGGTTGTTAGATAAATCTCAACTATGCAGCTGAAGAAATGTTACCGGAAAGGCTGTCAATTATTTGCAGTCCGGGGGGAAGAAGTATTCCAGGATGTGGTCTCAAATCTAGAAGACCACAGGGTGCTCAAAGAATTCGAAGACGTGTTTCAGGAGGTGCCTGGACTACCTCCAAAGAGGGACATCGATTTTTCTATAAATTTGATGCCTGGAGCAGCTCCAGTTTCGAAAGCTCCTTATAGGATGAGCACACCAGAGCTAAAAGAGTTGCAACTGTAGCTCAAAGAGCTATTAAAGAAAGGGTATATTCTTCCCAGCGTGTCACTATGGGGAGCCTCGGTCCTATTTGTGAAGAAGAAATATGGGACGTTGAGGCTGTGCATCGACTTCCGACAGTTGAATAAAGTCACTGTCAAGAAAAAATATCCTCTGCCAAGAATTGATGATCTTTTTGATCAGTTGAAGGATGCGAAAGTATTTTCAAAAATAGACCTTCGATCGGGATATCATCAAGTGAGGATAAAATATGAAGACATCAGCAAAACCACCTTTAGAACAAGGTACAGTCACTATGAGTTTACAGTGATGTCGTTTGGACTGTCCAACGCGCCTGTTGTCTTCATGTGCTTAATGAATGGAGTGTTCAGAAATTATCTGGACAAATTCGTCATAGTATTCTTGGATGATATCTTAGTGTACTCCAAGATAAAGGAAGAACACGAACAACATCTTAGAATGGTGCTGCAGGTGTTGAGAGAACACCAGCTGTATGCAAAATTGGGCAAGTGATCATTTTACCAAAAGTAGATCCATTATCTGGGACACATTATTTCTGAAGAAGGGATCGTTGTGGATCCTGAGAAGGTACAGGCCATTCAAGAATGGCCAACACCAATAAATGTGACAGAAGTTAGATCCTTTATGGGTCTGGCAGGTTATTATAGGAGGTTCATAGCCGGATTTTCAAGGATAGCTCATGCTATCACTTCTTTGCAAAGGAAGGAGAAGAAGTTCCAGTGGACTGAACAATGTGAGAGCAGCTTCCAGCAATTGAAGCAGCTGCTAACAAGTGCTCCAATCCTGAGGATTGCTGATCCAAGTAAGGATTATGTAGTATGCACAGATGCGTGTAAGGAGGGGCTGGGAGGAGTTCTAATGCCAAGAAGGATTTGTGGTTTGCTATGAATCTCGAAAGCTTAAAGAGCATGAAAAGAATTATGCTACTCATGATTTCGAACTGGCAGCAGTTGTCCATGCTTTAAGGAAATGGAGACATTACCTCATGGGCAAGAAATTCGAATTAAGAACAGACCACAACAGTCTGAAATATTTATTTGATCAGCCAACCTTAAATGTCGGACAAATTAGATGGCTGGAATTTTTGTGTGAATATGACTTTGATATCAAGTATATCAAAGGGAAAGACAATAAGGTGGCTGATGCACTCAACAGAAAAGTGCATGAACTACATGCTACAGCCATTAGCATGTACAGAACTGAGTTGAAAGACCGAATTCTTGAAGCTGCAAGTGTTGATTTGCAGTACAGAAATCTTGTAGCAAAGCTACAGCAGCATGAAGGACCACAGATCGATAAAGGTTATGCCTTGGGAACTAATGGTCTACTTCTATATAAGAACAAAATATATGTACCTAATGACAGAGAATTGAAGCTGGAAATTCTAAAAGAAATGCATAATGTGACTTATGCTGGTCATCCTGGGTATCAAAAGACTGTAGCAGCAGTCAAAAGCTATTATTTTTGGTCAGTTATGAAGAAGGAAATTGTTGAATACATCGCCAGATATATGGAATGCCAGAAGGTCAAGGATGAGCACAGACACCCAGTAGGGTTGTTGCAGCCTTTACCTATTCCTGAGTGGAAATGGGATGTGGTAACCATGGATTTTATCATGGGATTGCCCAGAACAAGCAAGTAGCATGATTCAATCATGGTGGTGGTGGACAAGCTTACTAAAGCTGCCCATTTTATTTCACTGAAAACCACCCACAGAGCAGCAGATGTTGTTGATATCTTTTTAAAATAAGTTGCACGCTTGCATGGAATTCCTAGGACAATTATGTTTGATAGGGACCCAAAATTCACTTCGAATTTATGGAGAGGACTGTTCAAGGGATTCAGAACGAATCTGAACTTCAATACAGCATACCATCCCGAGTCTTATGGACAGACAGAGAGGGTAAACAGAGTAATAGAAGATATGCTGAGAATGTATGTGATGGATAAACCATCAAGGTGGGAAGACTACCTGCATTTGGCAGAATTTGCTTAAAATAATGGGTACCATGCATCTCTGAAGATGAGCCCATTCGAAGCACTTTATGGAAGAAAGTGCAACACACCAGTGAGCTGGGATAATCCAGCTGACAGAGCAGTAGTTGGACCTGAACTACTCAAAGAGATGGAAGATCAGATGATCAAAATCAAACAGAATTTGAAAGTTGCCCAGGACAGGCAGAAAAGTTACGCTGATAGTAACAGAACCCATAGAGAATTCCAAGTGGGTGACCATGTTTTCTTGAAAGTGAAAACTAACAGGATTTCCCTAAAATTGGGAAGTTGTGCCAAGTTGGCAGCAAGATTTTGTGGGCCATTTGAGATCCTGGAAAGGATCGGGCCAGTTGCATACATGCTTGCATTACCTGCATTTATGACTATACATAATGTGTTTCATGTTTCACTGCTGAAGAAATATGTACCTGATGCTAATCATGTTATCGATTGGACTGTGATTCAGGTGGAACCAGAAGGTGTCCTGCAGGTGCATCCTGTGTGCATATTGGACAAGAAAA
>ML809021.1:41599-58286 GCA_009831015.1 Picea engelmannii
CCATTCCAGACAACCCCGAGAGCGCATTCCCTGAACCAGAATTCCCTGTGTTGGGCTCGAGTGGAAGAACCCCTGGTGGTTCGGGGAAAACTGAGCTAGCCTGTGCGTGAAGCCCGCTCCGAAAACGTCACCGTGAGATCATCATGTGATCGTCGAGCTAGTTGTTGGAAGCATTTGTCTGTGTCTCCTGTGGATTGTTGTGACCACGCAGTACTGGACTGCGTGAGGCTTGTTGGCCTGTGAGCGACTCCTCCAGGTGAGAGAGTGCGCAGAGGGAGAAGAGAACTCCTGGGAGAAATCCCTGTAGCTTCCATAGAGCCCAGAGACTTCCGATCCGATCTGTTCCTACAACCCAAGGTAAGGGGGACTGGCAGCCGAAGGACTGTCTAGGTGATAGAGAAGGTGCACTCCCCTGGGGTGGAGCAAGCATGTGGGGAATGAGGGTCTGTGAGCAGTGAGTGTGGGAGATTCCTAGGAGAGCTTCTTCCTGGTGAATGTGAATGTGTTACCTTCCCGTAACCTCAGCCTAGCCTAGGATACTTGCCTTGGGGTGGAGCTCGGTCCCAGCTCAGGGGTGACCTACTGTTGAGCTGATGAACAGTGTGGTCTAAGGCTAGGAGGTTCGTGGAAGGCCTGCTCTTGGTTGGTGATTTCTCCAATTGATAAAAGATAAGTATTTTGAGTTATGTTTAACACATTTGGCATGACTATGTTGTTCATGTATCATGTTTTCCGTTGTGTAAAAGAGTTACCATTGAATGTTATGGAATGTTTAATTATAGCAGTAACCAGATATGTCTCACTCTGTATTTTTAAATGTGTTTAATTTTGTTTAAATGCATGTGCTTAAAATTCCTGTACCAATTATGTAAACTTCCATGTACAGAATGGTAAAACTGAGGGGTTGGGAAACCTGGGTAGTGAAAGGGTACACTACACCCTACTCAGTTATGGGGGGTGAGGAAGTGGTTGCAACCATCATGCCTTGTTTTGTGAGGCTATTTCTAGGAGATTTCATATGCTTAAGGGATTGGTTCGAGCTACCTCCTATTCTAGGAAAGGTCAATATTGTTGGTTCATCCAAATCCTCATTTTACCACATCCTCTCCTCAAAAATATCCTATGGTTGTGATACCTCAATGCCTATATAATGGAGGCTATACTTGAGATAAAGGGGAGAGAACCTAGAGCATCATACCTATGATTTTCTGACGTTCAAGGGGATGGAAAGGAGAGCTTGGAGGAGTTGTTGCAACATCAATATTGAGATTGTAAGTTCTCCACTATTGATTGTTTCCATTAATATATAACTTGGCCTATTCCCTTCATGCCTATGTGTTCACTATATGCATGTATATTAATGTCTAAATCATCATAGATATATGTGTTCTACTTGAAAATATAGTGTAGAATAAGAAGGTATTTTTGTGTTCTTTACAAGACCTCTCTTGGAACTTGGACACCAAGATCAAGGGCTGGAGAAGTTAGGACAACTGGCGTAAAAGAGGTGAGTCACCTATCCTTCTCTTCTCATTCTGATTGTTTACATATAGAGTAGATCTAAAGGGAAATAAATAACCATTTTTTCTCTTTGTCTTGGATCAAAGGGGTCTTGATCTAGGGGGGGTTTCATCTGTCCGAAGGGGAAAATTTTCCACAACAGAAATTGGTGACTCCACTGACGATCAATCATCTTTGATCTTTCCTTAGTGTTTTCTATCCCTTTGAAGTTTTGATCGTTACTTGATCTTTTTCAGTTGGATGTATTTTATTTGATTTCTCCCCTTCCCTCGTCAGTATTGGGAAGTTCATTGAGTCAAACACCTGACCTTTTCTCATATCTAAGAAAAAATTTGTCTTTCTAACCACTTCCAGGAATTTATCCCTCCCCTATAAGTGAATACAGGGCGATAATACTTCGATTATTGCTCCCTAGAAGTATATTAGGGAGTAATGAAACTCTTATTATCACTCCCCCTAGTGTATTGGGGAGCAATGAAACCATGATTATCTCTCTATTTTCATTATTACAGTAGCGATACTCCTTGTTCTGGGTGAATTTGGAGCTCATTTTTCCTCCTTGATGTCAGTGCTTTGTCTCAGACCTTTACATAAGAATCCTCCATGCATGATTGTGGCTTTGATTGATTGAAGTTCAGTGATTATCATCTTTTTCTTGCCTCTTTTGAGTTTGCAATTCCTTCAAATTGTGAAATGTACAACTTGATCATTGGCTGAATTCTATGTCATTAGTAGTTTGATCCTCATCAACTATAGGTATTCAAACTTTGGTTACATTAATTCCAATAAATTCTAAGTGTTTTACTTGTTTGCTTTTGGATTCATTTTCATTGATTTAGGATTTTCATATGTTGCATTAAGTATTGTTTTTTATTTTCTTGTTCTTCTACTCTTGGTAAACCTTATGATCCCTTGAGTGTACTCTTGAGCTCTTTTGGACTTGTTTCTACTTTGCATTGATATTTTATCTTTTCTACCTTAATTTTGAGGTTTCATAAAGTTGTTTTCCTTTACTTTGCATTTTGGATTCTTATTTGAACAACTGTTGAAAGTGCCATTGTGTTTGGATTCTTTTAGCCTAGCTGGGTGTTTGTTTTATTCATCTTATTTATCTTTGGAATCCTTTGTGAGTATCATTGAGTTCTTTTATTATGATTAAAAGTGAAAGCAAAAGAAGAATCTCCTTTGATTTTTCATGTAATTTGAAAAGAAGAAAACAAAATATTTTCATCTTACTTTCATAGGTGGAGTGTTTTGGTACATGTTTTAAAGATAAAGTTGCATGGTATTGGGAATTTATATGGGTTGAGAAGAAAAAGTACTCATCTCCTTTCCTCGGACAAAATTCATTGAAACAATTTTTTTTCATTTCATTCTTTCTGCATGGTTTTGGAGTTGATTCATAACACCATCACTTTCACTTTCGCTTACCCTATTGAGTAACAAACAACTATTAAAAGGAATGATGTGCATAATCTAAAATTAATTAGACTTTTTTTTTTATAGCAAACCAACAAGTCTAGGATTTTAGGGCCTTGATAGTAGGTTGGAGATTTAACTCTTCAAGGCCATAGGAATGAAACTATAGAATACTAGAGAGTGTAAAATCCAGTAGTAACAATTAACGTTATTTGGGAAAGATCCTCTCACAGAGGATTCGAACATGAGGTCAAGTGAAGCGATTGGTTGAGATTTCCCCTCTTACATTCTCCTAGGGGGACTATTGCAAGTTTGGGGCTTTGAAGAGAGGAAAGTCCTCAGGGTGACACCACTTCTTCTTAGTTTTTGGGTTGCGGATTTATGTCTGGTATTCCAAGCCCATTTTCTAGTCTTGATTGTCGACTGTACCCCCCCCCCCTCCCTTTGTTCGTTCGTTGTGAATTGGTAAAAAATGTAACCTCTCCTAGGATTCCACATAGGTGAATACAAGGTGGATTCCTTCTACAAGAGAGGTTCCTTATGGTACCTACGAAAAATGTTTAATATATGCTTCAACAAACCAAGTGAGTGTTTTCTTGCGGGCTATTACTTGTACCTTAAGGGATCTTGCATGAAGATTATCATAATTGTTTCTCATTTATTCATGCGTGGCCTCATCTCCCATATCTGAAATATCCTTATTTCATTTCTCCCTATCATAAGTGATTTGGTTGCTTACTCCTATCTTGTAGAGAATTTGGTAGTGTGTGTTCTTTTACGTTTAGCAGACCCTAGGTTGAGTCTGCATCCATGGAAACAGTTCTTGAGGATATCATCCCAAGGACCTCATTTCATAGGGGACCTTATGATTTTCCTTGTTTTGGAAATTTTTGTCCTCCCTACATCGCTACATTAACTCTTCTCGATTTCATTGTGGGGTTACCAGTATGGTTATTTCCACTCCTTTGGTCCTGAATGCCCATGTTTCCCCCCAAGAAAGCTCTCCACCATAAGAACATCAACCTCATGTTGACCCTTTTCCTTCTTCACCCATTGTGTCTTCTTCCCTTTCTTGTTCCTTTCCTGGTGAAATTATTGAAGCTAGTAAGTACAAGGTTAAGAAGAAGCAAAATAAGCAAGGTGGAAATCAACCAGCCATCATAGTGAGTGTTGATAATGTTGAAAAGCTGACCAACATAGGTCAAAAACCCAAATTCCCTTGTAGGATTTGTAAGGGTCACCACCTTCTTAACCATTTTCATGGTATTCCCAAGGTATTATAAGTATTTTCCTCGGGTTCTCAACAACCAGTCTCACCAGCCGTTGCAAGTCATGTTGGTGACAACCCATCAGCCAGTGATCATCAGGTTGGGGGGGGAATGGGTAAAGTCAAGATTCCTTACCATTTATGCGAGGAAATGCACCTCACTTACCTTTTATCTTGTATGGATTAAGCTTCAAAATTGTTGGAAGACATTGTCATTTCCCAATAATAACCTTTATTTGCTTCCCATGAGTCCTCTCCCAACCAACCATTGGTTGATGAAGTGGTTAGTCTGATCCAATCGTAGATCAATCCCACTCTTCCCTTAGAGGGAGAAGTGGATAACACTCAGCTTTTTCTTGTCACTTCATATTCCTCCCGACAAGGGAGCATTTCACCCATTTCAATGTAACCCCCTCCAAGTACCAAGGTCATTTCATTTTAATGGAATAGGCTAGTGGATCCTTGCCTTCCTTCCTGCATGTCTTTCCAAATCATTTTGCAGGTTCAAAATACGACCATAGATCGCAATATTGTTGAAGAAGGTTCTTATGTGTAATTTACCAGATATGAAATGTATGCAGAACAGAAATAAAATGCTAGCAATGGTAGAATAACAACAATATAACTAGAACATTAACCACAATAACACTGGAATGATATAAGAATAACAATAGAAATAGCACTTTGAATCTGAAAGCAATGTTCATGGGCATCTTCGAGGGGGCAACCTCCAGTTGAGCAGAGCTCTATTACAATAATATCCAAGATAGGGTTCTCATACCCTTGACTCCTATTTATACTAAAAAGAAGCATCTAGAGGAAGATCCTTCTAGAAGTGGAAGCTTCTATTAGGTCTTCTTACATCCGCCTTATTCTATTCTATTGAAAGGCCTTATTAATATTGACCTTTATTACATATAAATATATTGTTCTACCTATGTACATGTTAGGACCCTAACATGTCTTCCCCCTTAAAAACAACCTTGTCCTCAAGGCTTGAGATGAGGAAATTGCTGCAAAATGGTAGTTGGTTCCCAAGTGGCGTCTGTTGGAGTTGTATCTTTTCACTGGACTAGCACTTCCTTGATGGTTCTCTGACGTAGGCGACACTCACGTTGGTCCAAAAATTCTTCTGGTTGTAGCCAAATGGATCCTTCTTCAGCTAACTCTAGAAGGTTGGTTTGAATTTGGCACTTAACTCCAATCACCTTCTTTAAGCATGAAACATGAAAAACAGGATGTAGCTTCGAATGGCTGGGAAAATTTAACTGATAGGTGACTTGTCCCACATGCTTGAGAATGGTATAAGGACCATAAAATTTGGGTGCTATCTTTTGACAATGCTCGGCCTTGAGGGAAGTTTGCTTGTAAGGTTGCAGTCGAAGAAACACCTGATCCCCTTCTGCAAATTGACGTTTAGAGCGACCTTGATCTACTTGTTGATTCATGCAATTATGTGCCATGAACAAATTCTCTTTGAGGGTACAGAGAATAGCCTCTTGAGTTGCAAGTGTTAGGTCAACCGCATGGTCCTTCGAGGCACCCAGTAAGTATGAGAGAACTGAAGGTGGCTTATGTCCATATACCACTTCAAAAGGAGTCATGAGTGTCGTTGTATGGTATGAAGTGTTGTACCACCATTCAGCTAGGGGTAACCATTGAGCCCACTGATTTTTCTTTTCTGAGGCAAAACACCTCAAATATATTTCCAAACACTTGTTGACAAATTTTGTTTTAGCCATCAGTCTGGGGATGATAAGTTGTGTTGAGATGCAATTTGGTGCCTTGTATATTGAATAGTCCTTGCTAAAAATTGCTTGTGAAAGTTGGGTCGCGATCAGAAATAATAAAGTGTGGCATGCCATGAAGCTTGAAGACCTGATCCATGAAGATTTGAGCCACCGTGGATTATGTAAACAAGTGTTGAAGGGTGAAGAAATGAGAATACTTGGAAAGGTGATCAACAACCACCATGATGACGGATTTATTTCCCGATTTGGGTAAGCCGATAATAAAATCCATAGAGATATCCTTCCAAATAGCAGGTGGAATCAGGAGCGGTTGTAGTGTGCCCGACGATTTGACTGTTTCTCCCTTGTTGCATTGACATACATCACATTTAGCTACAAAATTACAAATGTCTTGTTTCATACCATCCTAGAAAAGGAACGTTTGACCCTGTCATAGGTTTTGGTGAACCCTGAGTGCCCTGTTGTGGGTGTAACATGAAGCTCATAAAGTATCATGGATTTAACCTTTGATTATTTACTTAAATACAAACAGCCTTTGTATCGAAGTTCTTCATGGAGCCAAGAGTACCCTGGGGAAGTTGGAGCATTGGACTGCAATTGGTTGATCAACTGCGAACTTTTGGGATCTTGTAGCCATTCCTGGCGAATGGCTTGGAGCCAATCTGGTACAATGAATGAAAGAGAAAAAAGGGATCCTTCATCTTCATATTTTCGATAAAGTGCATCCGCAACCACATTGTCTTTGCCTTTATTGTAAATGATCTCATAATCATATCCAAAGAGTTTAGTCACCCATTTTTGTTGTTCAGGGGAGGAAATGCATTGTTCCAGAAAATACTTGAGGCTTTGATGTTCTGTCTTAATTTGGAAACGTTGCCCCAATAGATAAGGATGCCATAGATCCATGGCATGCAGAATAGCCAACATTTCCTTTTCATAGATGGATTTGCCCATATTTATTTCAGATAGTTACTTGCTGGTAAAGGCCAAAGGTCGACCCTCTTGCATAAGGACAGCACCAATTCCTTTCCCTGAGGCATCACATTCCAACACAAAGGTCTTTGTGAAATCAGGAAGGGAAAGGACTATAGTGGTGCACATGGCCATCTTCAAAGTTTGAAAATCTTGAGCAGTGGTTGGAGTCCAAGTGAAAGATTTCTTTTTGTGGAGAGCAGTGAGAGGTGCTGCAATCTTCCCATAATTCTTAACAAACTTGCGATAATACCCTATTAAGCCTAGAAATCCACGCAAGCTCTTAAGAGTATTTGGGTGAGGCCAGTCTTGCATAGCTTCAATATTTTTAGGATCCACCCCGATGCCATATTTTCCAACCAAATGACTCAAGTATTCTATTTCTGAGGCACCAAAAGAACATTTAGACTCTTTCAAGAAAAGTTGGTACTGAGAGAGTAGATGGAGAACTCGATCCACATGAGAAAGATGGTATGTCCAAGTTTTTCTATAGATGAGGATATCATCAAAGAAAACTAAGACAAAATGGCGGAGAAAAGGACGGAAGACATGATTCATGAGGCTTTGGAAGGTGGAGGGTGCATTACACAAGACAAAGGGCATGACCAAAAGCTCATAGTGGCCCTCATGAGGTCTAAAGGAAGTCTTGGGAATGTCTGCCTCTTTCATACATATCTGGTGGTAGCCCAAACGAAGATCCAGTTTAGTGAAGAATTGGGCACTACTCAATTCATCCAAGAGGTCATCAATGACAGGAATGGGGAATTTGTCTTTGATGGTAATTTTGTTGAGGGCATGGAAGTCAGGACACATTTGCCAAGAACCATATTTATTCAGGACCATGACCACAGGAGACGAGTAGGGGCTTGTACTAGGGTGGATAATGCCTGCATTAACGAGTTCCTATACCATTTTCTCAATTTCATTTTTTAGGGGAAAGGGGTGATGATACGAACGGATATTGGGAGGAGGGATTCTGGGTACAAGGGGAATGGAATGATCATGAACACCACGGGAAGGAGGGAGTCATTGGGGAGTGGAAAAGACCAATTGATGTTTAGAAAGGATGTCTTGTAGGTCTTGTGGTACCGAGGGTGTCTCTATTGCTTGTATGGCATGGAGTTGGGCGATAACACCAAAATGACCCTCTTTTAGTAGCTTTTCCATGCAATGGGAACTAATGATTTTAGGTGAACCAACGGTGATGCCTTGGAACTTATATTGGTGGCCCTCCTGGTCGAATTGCATGGTTAAGTCTTTAAAATCCATGAGAATGGGACCCAAAGTCCTTAGCCAGTCTGCACCCAACACAATTTCACAACCTCCCATGTCGATAACAAACATATGGGATTTCAGGTGGTAGTCACCAAATTGGAGATGCCCATTTTCACAACGCCCTCCACATTTCATGGAACCACCATTGGCAATCATGATTTGGAAATTATTGATAGCATGGATGTAGAAATGAGTTTCTTAGGCAATGCAGCAATGAATAAAATTATGGGTGCTGACACTATCAACCAAAACGATGACCTTCTGATGCTTGATGTAACCAATTAGCTTGAGGGTTTGGGGAGAGGAGAATCCAGTGAGAGAATTGAGGGAAATGACTGGTTCTACTTCGAGAGGGTCTGAAGGAGAGGTTATGTCAATGGATTCAGGTGACTCAGACACAGAGGGATTTTCTTCATCTTCTTCCAAAATCTCCTCGGAGATGGCCATAAAAATATTTTGTTATTTACACTTGTGGCCTGGAAAATATTTGTTATCACAGTTATAATAAAGGCCTTTGAGTTGGCGTTCACCCATTTTATCGCTGGTCAATTTTTGGATCTTTAGTGGAGCAGAGGGAGTAGTGGGATTTACTGGTTTAGGGCGAGGGATAAAGGAGGGTTTGCAGTTTTGAGAAGATACGACCTATTGTGCTTCTTTAGCTCTTTTGGTAGCCTCCACCCAACTCTGAGGTTGAGCCATGAGGACATGGGCCCAAATCTCATCCTTGAGGCTACTGATAAAACACTCTCGGAAAAAGACAGCAGACATGCCCTTTGTTCTAAAATCCAAGCACTCAAAGAAAGCTATAAAGTCTTCCACTGTTCCTAATTTTTTCAGCTTTGTCAAATGGCCCAAATGGTTGGTGTCAATGTCAAAGCATTCATAAATCTCTTCCACAAAGTTTGTCCAAGTAATATACCCTTGACAAGAAGTTTTTCTCCATTTCCCCATTGCTAACGTTCTTGATCTAGATGGAGAACACCATACCGGAGTTTGGCCAAGTCATCTGTAATGTCGTATAAAGAGAAGTAATGTTCCATTTGGGTTACCCAACCAGTGGGGTCCAAGCCATCAAATCTGGTCACATCCACCCATGGAAGGCATAGGTCACGTTGAAAGTGATGGTTCTGTAAGGTATGGGAATGAGAGGAATGGTCACCTTCAGTATGTGGAGGTGAGGAAGAGGAAGGGTTATCTGTAGGGATATGCAGTTTGGTGCAGAGTGTCAAAAAGACTGATTCAAGCTGGGTGGTGAGGTCTTGTTTGATTTCCCCCATTGAGGACTGCATGGTTGTATTGATGGTGGAAACATTGGCACTGAGTTGTTTCACTTATTGTTGGGTCTCGATGAAACCATATTGCAAGGTGTTGAAGTGAGCTTCCAAGTCTTGGCTATGAGTATGGACCATGAGGATGGGGAAACTAAAAAGGGGCGGGCGGGGTTAAAAAATTTGCCGAAAAATGATATGTATGAGTGTGATAAGGGTGAAGATATGAATCCAATGGAATAGGTCTCAAATAATGGTGAAAATTTTTCCAAACTTTTTTTTTTTTTATGGAGTTATACTCCGGTCTAAAGAATATTGCAGAGAGGAAATGCCCAAATGCTTAACCAGAAATAAATGTGTATTTACTTGGCAACCCGAACACAGTTGCATGGCAATAGATCTTGTCTATTTTAATTTGTTTATGTTTATGTCCCCAAGGGTTAGGTATTCAAGGGTTCTACAGACAAGGGTTTGTCCTGTGCTATATCTCTCTCATATACGTGTGAGGTCCAATAGTAGTACTCGGACCAATATATTAGGGTACTAACTAAGGAGGATAGATCGTACCCTTATCCGTACTACCCGACTACCCAAGTACTAGAGAGTATCTTCCTGAGTGTTGTTCTCGGTGACACTATAGCAGTCAGGCGGTCGATCAGTTTATCTAAAGAGGGCTTCAGGTAATCTAGGTCGATCTGTACACAGGTGTTGTCTGATGTGCTACCACTCGAAGGGGTACCAACAGGGGTTACAAGGGTGGCCAACAGATGTGCGCTTAAGTAGCACTTGTATTTCCTGCATGTATGAATCCCTCAACCATGGGTTTATGAGTGTAACGACAGATCTATGTGGCTTAAAGATGTCGGAATACGTCTCTACCCAGAAAAAAAATTAACCCACACTTTCTACCGAGGAAAGTGCTCTGATACCACTTGTAATATACTAGATATGAAATGTATGCAGAACAAAAATAAAATGATAGCAATGGAAGAATAACAGCAATATAACCAGAACATTAACCACAATAACACTGAAATGATATAAGAATAACAACAGAAATAACACTTTGAATCTGAAAGAAATGTTCACAGGCCTCTTTGAGGGGGAAACCTCCATTTGAGCATAGCTCTATTACAATAATATCCAAGCTATGGTTCTCATACCCTCGACTCCTATTTATACTAAAAATAAGCATATAGAGGAAGATCCTTCTAGAAGAGGAAGCTTCTATTAGGTCTTCTTACATTCGCCTTATTCTATTTTATTGAAAGGCCTTATTAATATTGACCTTTATTACATCTGAATATATTGTTCTACCTATGTGCGGGTTAGGACCCTAACATTATGTTAGCATTATATCCTCAACCACTTGGATATCTATGGTTTCCCCTCAACTTATGTTGGTTACCCATCATATGATGGCTTTTAATAGAAGATCCAATGAACCTTTAGGGATCCTTCCTCACCTTCCCATCACCTTATGAGGGAAAATGTTTGTATTGATGTTATGGTAGTATTCCAAGGTCCCTTACACATTAATTTACACCTTGGGAGGGACTATGTCCATTTTATGAATTTGTTGTTTCCAGACTCTTTCGAGTGATGTGTTTCCCTCATAATAGAAACATTGTGACCATTGACCATCTTTTGTTTGTTAGTCCTAATATGGTCTCCAACCATCCAACCTCCATGAATGTTCCTTATATGAAATTGACTTCCCTCCTGTTATAGGTTAATTATGTGGTATCATTTCCCATGAGTTCAACTTCTAATGAGAAGGAGCCTCTCATTGTATGCTCAACTTATTTTGACTCGGATCTGGTAGTTGACATGGTGAACTCTTCAATGGGGGATTTAGAGCCTAATATTTCCCCTATTACCTCTTTTGAGTCTCTTGACATACATTATTTCCAGAGGATTGTTATTTCATCCAATGAAGAGCTCTTGGAATCCATAGTCAAGGTCTATGAGCATAGTTTGTTTTATGTGTCAAGATCGTTAAAAAATAAAATAGATAAACATGAGCATAGCTCGCTTTATGTGTCAAGATTGTTAAAAAAATAAAGTAGATAACCTTGAGCATAGTTCATTGTCTGTGTCAATCTCGTTAAAAAATGAAACAAACCCCCCTCTAATTAAGTCGATTCTTCCACTATATCTAGTACCTTAACCTTCATTTCCTCCACCTGTGTCATTTGATCCTCTTTCTTCCTCCCTCTATGGTGAACCTATTCCTATTATTAGCTAGGAATCTAATCAGGTGCAGAAGAAAAGTCATTGGATGAAACGAACCTTAGGGGGCATGTCTGCATCCTCTAGACATCATGTCAGAGTTAACCCGCTATATTTTTCTGATTATGTTGGGGAAAAAACACAAACCTCTAGACATCATGTTGGGAAAAAACCCACCAATGGGTATCACTTAGATTACCAACCTTTGGACATCACATTGGGAATAAACTCATCAATGGATATCATTTTGAGCATAGTTCATTTTTTTCCACTGGTTAATTATTTGGTATCATGTCCCATGCCTTCAACTGCTACTGAGAAGGATAGTCTCACTGTATGCTTGAATTATTTCGACTCGGATCTAATAGTAGACATGGTGAACTCTTAAATGGGGTATTTGGATCTTGATCTTTCCCCCGTTACCCCTATTGAGTCTCTTGACATACTTTTTTTCCAAAGCATTGTTCTTTTATCCAATTAAGAGCTCTTGGAAGCCATGGTCAAGGTCTATGAGCATAGTTCACTTTATGTGTCAAGCTCGTTAAAAAATGAAATAGATAACCATGAGAATAGTTTTATTTATGTTTCAATCTCATTAAAAAATAAAACAGATAACCCTAAGCATAGTTCATTGTTCGTGTCAAGCTCGTTAACAAATGAAACAGACCCCCCTCTAATTGACTCGATTCTTCCACTAGATATAGTACTTGAACCTTCATTTCCTCTGTCGATGTCAATTGATCATATTTATTCCTATTAATAGCCAGGAGTCTAATCAAGTGCAGAAGAAAAGTTGGTGGACGAAATGAAGCATGGGGGGCATGTCTCCAGTCTCTGGAAATCATGTTGGAGTTAATATACTAGCTTATGTTGATCATGTTGGGGGGGGGAAATACCAACCTTTGGATATCATGTTGGGAAAAAAAACCCCAATGGGTATCACTCAAAGTACCAACCTATAGACATCATGTTGGGAAGAAACTAGTCAATGGGTATCATTCTAAGCATAGTTCATCTTTTGTTTCAAGCTAGTTAAAAATTGAAACCAACCCCGAGCACAATTTAATTATTTTTTTCAAGCTCATTTAAAAATGAAACCAACCTCGAGCACAGTTTCAATCTCATTAAAAAATTAAGCAAAAACTTTGAGCACAATTTCATTCTATGTTTCAAGCTCGTTAAAAAATGAATCAGACACTTCGAGCATAGTTAATTTTCAGTTTCAAGCTCGTTAAAAAATGAAACCAACCCCGAGCATAGTTTCATTCTCTGATGCAATATCATTAAAAAATGAAGTAGACACTTTGAGCACAGTTAATTTTCGGTTTCAAGCTCATTAAAAAATGAAACCAACCCCAAGTACAGTTTCATTCTTTGCTTCAATCTCGTTAAAAAATGAAGAAGACACTTCGAGCATACTTTTAGCACTTTTTCAGGCTCGTAAAAACTATACGAAAAATGAACTCTTTGGAGTCTCCTTTAAATTATTTTCAGACTCTCTAAACATGAAAATATTTTCGTGCGAGTTTGTTTCCTTTCACACTTGTTAAAAGTATTTGAAAGGGTATATATTTGGAGTACCCTTTTCAGACTAGATGGACTAATTAGGAAAAAGAAATACTCTAGTCAACCTTCGCTAGAAGAGTTCTCCCTTGTATTGTTTTATACTTTTTAGGGCTCGGGGGGACTAAATTTAAAAAAAAGAACACTCTTGTTGTCTTCTTTAAGTTCTTTTCAGACTCTCTAAATGTGAAAAGATTGTTGATTTTATCTTCTCTCGGCTCGTAAAATTATATATTGAAGGACCCATATGGGACCGAACCTCTCCTTCTTCAGGTTCGTTAAGCATGTGATGAGGGACTCATCAAATATGAGTTATACCAAGCATATGTTATCCTCCTCAATATCATTAAAAAATAAAGTGGTACTCGTCGTCCATGGTAGGGGGGGAAATGAGGGAAGTGGGTCAGGTTTTTGGAAATCATTATGGTAGTAGTTTATTGTCTCCCTTGAACAAGGCACCTATTTGTGTCTTTTCTTACAGTTTGGTAATAGGTTTGTCTCTGAGTCATACCAATCCTATGAGTCATTATACTCCTTTGGCTTAATCAAAGAGTGTCCCATGTATCGTCTCACTATGCTTTGGTCTATCTCTTAGTGGATTCAATTTTTCCAAGTCATTTTTCGTGCCTCACAATTTTCAAGGGAAGTTTCATCCCAAATCAACCACTCTACAATATTACCAACCTTCATCCTCATGTTAGTTTGTGCTCATTTGATCTATCATTTTACATCACTTTCCTGTTTCAATTTTGTGTCGATGATGGGGGACACATCATGGCCCTCCTTTAATGAGTTTGTTCCTATCGAATTCAACACATTATCTAGGAAGTAAACTTAGAAACCAGTTAGTACATTAGAACCTGCATGCCTCAATGGAAGGTCTCTTCACTTTCAACAGTAGGTTTACATCATTGGCCTTCGATCAAATGATTCTACAGATGTTCGACTTCAGCTCATTTATCCACATTTGTTGGAATGTACTAGGGTATCTTGGGAGTCATTTTCATAATTGGTTATTTCTCTCGCACTTTTTAATGGTATACATCAATGACCGGTAATCAAGTGGTTTCTACCATGTTCAACATCAGCACATCTATTCATATGGCTAGAATTGTACTATTTCGAGATCGGGATGAAGACCCTGGGAATGCACCTTTGTTGTGTGCCTCACCCAGGTTGTGATGGAGATTACTTGAGTGCTTAACAAGATTCCAGTATGACCATCATGTTGGAGATCTCACTTATGTATATGATATCACATAGATCCACTTGGTATTGGTATGTGGCTATGTTTTTGTCATATCATAGCTCTGTTTTGTATTCTTTCATGGCTACGACCTGATTGATTCATGGAGGTATGGATCCACATTATACATTTTGTGGACATATCCTTAGTTAGTGCTTTCATGGATCTGTAATGTATTGGTCGGTGACCATGCTTTGAGTCAATTTATTTTGAGCATGGGTATGCATACCTCGGGCATGATACATATATAGTGTTTGATGTTAGTTTGTAGCTTATGCTCGACTCTCCTATTCCAGCATCATCACATACATATTTTTGTAAAGTGTCTCGGAAATCATCTTTTCTTCAGACTTCAAACTTTAGGGGGAATTTGTTACACACCTAAGTGTTGCATTACCAAATTCCGCACATAAGTGTCACAAATGTCATACTACCAAATTTCACACTTAAAGTGTCACAAGTGTCTCACTATCAAATGTCGCACTTAAGTGTCGCATTAATATATAACTTGGCCTATTCCCCTCATTCCTATGTGTTCACTATATGCATGTCTATTATTGTCTAATTCATCATAGATAGATTTGTTCTACTTGACAATATAGTGTATAAGAAGAAGGTATTGTTGTGTTCTTTAGAAGACTTATCTTGTAACTTGGACATCAATCTCAAGGGTTGGAGTAGTGAGGACAACCGATGTAAAAGAGGTAATTCATCTATCCTTATCTTCTCATTTTGATTGTTAGCATAGAGAGTAGATCTAAAGGGAAAGTAGTAACCATTTTTTTTTATTTGTCTTGGATCAAATGGGTCTTCATCCAAGAGGGGTTTCAACTGTCCACGGGGGAAACTTTTCCACAATAGTATACCATCACATGAAATTTTATCAATAATATTATTATTCATATTTATTATATATTATTCAATTATTAAATACTTGTCATTTATGGATTTCAATCTATTATCCTTGTTATGTTGGATATTCCTCGGTGTGTATATATATAGGATGTAGATTATGACACCTTTCTCTTATAGGGCCTATTCTATGTAAATGTTGAGAAAGAAAAACAATGATGGTCAAATCAGGAACTCTAGTTTTATAATTCTATGTCTCCTTTGAATCAATGTGTTTAGAATTTTTTACTCTATGTTCTACCATTAATAATGTATTAATTAGTGATTGTAGTGTTGGATTATACCTACCTATGACACGTTTAAATGCTTATGGATCAGTGTATCTTGCATGCTTATCATTGTGTTTTGTGATCATGAAATTTGAGTGTTCTTTGTGTATTGTTTCATTGTAATGTGGATAATGTTCACCATAAATAAAGTGGTTGTAGCTTAATGAACCAAATGGATTATATATTTTTCTATATTAACATGGTGTATTATAACATTGATCATTTAATAATGACCTCAAAGTATCTCAATGGTTGCATTAGAAGATATATTTGTAACAAATTTATTGTATACATTTACATATGCACTTATAGTCATAAGCTAAAATAAAACAAAGATATGTTGGTGGCTCCATTAAGAATAAGTTATGTTACAATGATTAACAGAGATATAGGTATAATATGAAGTAGATATTTGGAGAGTAGATCCTTTAGCATATGGATTTTTCACTTTAGTATTCACATATGCCTACTCATTATAAAGTTTGCAATGTGACTCTCTTTTATGTTATGTCCATGCATGACCCGCTTAATGATGATATCAATATTGTTCTATCATCCTTTTATGTTGAACCATTTTACTTTTTCATCCTAACTTACCCTAGATATATGACCTCTTAGAAATGTCTAACTCTTAGGTAGGATCCTTTGCCACCATCATTATTTTTCCCTTTGTCTCGTGGTGGTGGATTCAATCATCTTTGACCCTTCAAGGCACTCATTTGAGATACCCCCTTACTCTTTGGCTCTAGTTGAGGGGAACAAGATTATGATTGGGTTCATAATTACTTAATATGCTTCAATACATATAGACAATGACCCAAATTCATTTGTGTTTTCTCTTTACAAGGTAAAGTGAGTCAAATCTTTCTTAACCTTCTCTAATATGAAGACACTAAATTGCAACTATGTTTCATAGCTTGAAAAGAAAGAGCCTATTTTGGGGGGGACCCCATAGTATGAACTCAAAAACTATGGTACATGATAAAACCACA
>ML809021.1:58471-113194 GCA_009831015.1 Picea engelmannii
GCCTTGACCAAACTACATGGTTTGACTTTTATGTCTAGGTATCTCTTTCTAACAATTAGTTTTTCATTCACTTGTGCCTTGAGGTCATTCCTTTACCAATATATATCATTTAATTAATCTTTGTAAATTTTTCTTGAAATTTTTTATTCCCCTCTCTCTCTCATTAGTTCGCAGGTGCACACTTGAATTAGCATCAAATCTTGATCTAGCTTCCTAAAGATTTTACCAAGGTCTTGGGATACTTGCATTAGTCTTATCCAACACCTCAAAAGGGGTCTCTTCCTATTATTTTTTCTCCAACCTTACAGTTTTTTTCTCTCATATTAGGGCATCTCAAAAGGAAATTCAACCCTACAACCTCAATGGAGGTTCTAAACATAGTTATCAACTTGACAATAATTATGACCTCAAAACGAGAAAAAAATCCATATTTCTAGGTTTAAAACACCAAAATCAACCTTTGTTTCGAAAAGGTGTGCTATCAATAGCACCCCTTTTGGGGGGGGTTAAAATGATCACCTTTTGAAATCATGACCTTAAAAACCTCGTAATGTTGTTAGCGAAAACATTGAAATCAACTCTGGAATTCAAAAGTGGAGCAAAGAGCAACATCTTTGTTTTCCAAGGTCAAAATTACAACTTCTTTGAAACCATGGCCTTAACAACCTATATCGTTGCAACCAAAACCTTAAGATCAACCCCAAAATTCGAAAACCGGTGCTCCAAGTAGCACTCATCCACATGTTTTTAAGTCAAAATTGCAACTTCTTTGAAACCCATGACTTTAACAACCAATACACTTAAAACCAAAATCTTAAAATCAACTCTTGAATCAAAAAGAAGTGCTACAAGTAACAACCCCATTTTTTCCAAATTTAAAATTAAAATGGTTTTGAAACCATAGCCTAGAACCCAGTATAATTGCAAACAAAATAATAAAAAAGGAATAAAAAACTAAAAAGATAGAAAATTATATAAAAATATAAAATAAAAATTGAAAAACAAAACAATCAAACAAAATCCAAACTAAGAGGGAAAAACATGTTTCTATACTTCTTCACTCCTTTTAATTATTATTATTAAACAAAATCGTCATAAAAGTAAAAACAAATTAAAAAAAGGGGAAAAAACACAATGTTAAATATAATTAAAGAAACATTGAATAGTAAAAAAGAAAATTATATATATATATATATATATATATATATATATATATATATATATATATATATATATATATATATATATATGGTTAAGAACATGTGTTTCCTCTTAAGAGGTCACAGGTTCAAATCCAGAGGGGGGTAGGGTATGTGTACCTTCGTAGACTTTACCAGTCAAATCGTTGGGCGGAGGAGGGTCCCTTGTCCCACAAACAAGGGGGTCTCATACACCAATTTGGTGTGTTGGCTTGGTCGTGACCTTAAAAATAGATTATTATTATTATTATATAATTTCAAATTGGGGAGGGCCCTCCAATTTACAATGTTAAAAAGATTAATATTTTTTATGTTTTTGAATTTGTATTTAAAAAAAATATTTATTTATTTTTTATAATGATTTTTTTTTTTTAATCAAAAAGAACGAAGAATATTTTATATACGTGTGTTTTTTAAATTTAAAATTTAGCTTTTAAAAAACAAATAATTTGTTTATTAAAAAGAAATATGTGTTTTTTTCTCCCTTTGATATAAAGTGTTTTAAATGGGGAGTGTTACTAGAAACACTACTTTTCAATTCCGAAGTTGGTTTTAATTTTTTGGTTGCAACGGTACAAGTTGTTAAGGTCATGGTTTCAAAGAAGTAATTTTTACCTTGAAAAAAAAAGGTGATTCTCTTTGCACCACCTTTCAATTCGGGGGTTAATTTCAATGTTTTCTCTAGCAACATTACGAGATTGTTAAGGTCGCGGGTTCAAAAAGTTTTAATTTAAACCCAGAATAATTAATAATAAGAATAAATAAATAAATAATAAAATTATACATTGGTAGCACCACTTTTCAAAACAAAGGTAAAATTAGCAACTAAATGCGACCTATAAAAAAACCAAAACTCTAGAGGGTCCTTGTCAAGTTGGTAACTATGTTTCTAGCATAGTTAGGGAAAAGGAGGCATCAAACCCTTCTAAAGACACTTGGGCCTCCATTTATTACATGTTGTTTTATCATTTTATGTGGTTAGATATCAAGTGTGTTTTTTTTGTATTGGATATTGGTGCAAGTATGTTTCATAGAAACAATAAGGTGCATGTGGTGGATCATTTATAAGGTGGAACACTCTCTTAAATACGTGTCACAACTCTCATCTGCAACATAAGAAGTTTCAATGCCTATAAAAATGTTCATTTGAAAGAAGTTTGTTCATTTCCAACAATTAGTTGAATTAGTTCACCAAAGGAAATTGGGAATTAACCCTAGGTTAGTTTGCATTTCCTTTGTTAATTTCTTGTTGGAAACCCTAATTTAAATTCCTTAATTAACCTAAAACCATAGACAACTATTGAATATCAAAACCCTGATTAATTCAAATGCCTTGCTCCCTTCACTTTTCTTCTTCTCTTCCTGATCTCATCCAGGGTTTCTTGATTTTACCCTAAAACTGGGTGTCGACTCCCCTCTCTACTTCCTCCTTGTTGGTGGTGTTTGCAATAGGGTTATTTTCCATCCCTATCGTCATGCTACATTTTGGGAAGGATTTCTCGTCAACCCTTCCATCTCTTGATTGAATACTCTCTTCCCTTTTTCCTCCCTTTTTCCATAGATCATGGAGCCCTCTTCTAACTCCTCTGTTTTATTTTCTTTAGTTCCTTGCATTTTGGTGTCAACCAATTCTACCATCAAACCATGTTTTACTTATCTCATTTTACTTAAATTATTATTATACATTTGCCTCTTGATAGTCATCCAATCACTCATACAACAATTATTCCCTATGTTATAACATAGGGAATCTTATCCCTAATTACTATATAAACTAAGCTATCCATGGAGGATATCCACCACTTCCTCCCAACCTAGCACTTATCCCTTCTCCAGGCTCTAGTCAAGTTAATCATAGAATTTGACCTTCTTCTTCCAACCAATCAAACATACAACCTTTTACCTCATGTAATACATGTGACGAACGCATGCCCTACATGTGACAACTTGAAGAGAAAATCCTTAAAAAAATTGTGAAACTTAGAGACTATCTTAGAAAAACCTTCCCTCCTCAACAGGTTGCTCAAGGTGAACCTTCGACATCTCCTTCCATTTAGCCCTACATGTCTCCACCCAAGCAGTATGATGAACATGAGGCTCCTCTTCCTTGAACAAGTACTCATACAAATAATCACTAAAACTTAGAACTTAACCATTCCTTAGTACATACAAGTTGTGCAAGTATCATAAGTGCAACACTCACAACTTAGGGGGGTGTTGTGTCTTTCAATAGAAAAAACTTCCCTCTTCCTAACAAGGTTCATGATCCACTACCCCTATCCAAGTTATCACATCTCAACATGACACTTATCCAAAACAATATGCCCCTTCTCAACCCAAACCTGAGTCTAGGTTAGAAATATTTGGAGTACTTCCTCCTATAGTTCAACAGTGGGGAGACATACCTCCCAATTCTCCCAAGACTCCTTCCTATTTCATAGGTTGTATCGACGTGAGATTTTGAAACATATAAATTTAACTTTCATTAGTTCACTTCAACTATAATGAGTGGTTGGCTACTAGGATTACAAACATAGTTACCAACTTAATGAGCATTGTGACCTCAAAACGAGAACTCTAGCCCAAAAATATGATATGTTTGGGTAAAAAGCACCAAAATCAACCCCCAAATCAAAAAGTGGTGGGGAGGTGATTAAAATTGTGAATTGATTGAAATCATGCCATTGACATTGTGTACAGAACCCTAAAATTAACCATTGAATCGAAAAGTGATGCTACCAGTAGCACCATTTTTTTTTGAATTAAAACTATGACCTAATTGAAACCATGGCCTTGACCATTGGCACCATCGCAAATAAAACAATGAAAATCAAATCTTAAATATAAAAGTGTTATTACTTGATAATTTATTTACTAATTAATTTTATATTTTTAAAAATTTACATTAGGAGAAAAATTAAGATGGAAAACAAAAACATCCCTAAACAAATTCATTTTTTTTTTGGAAAAAAACAATTTTCTTTTAGAAAGAAAGAATAAAAACTTTTTTGATTGAAAAAAAAATAATCCATATTTATGAGAAGAACGAAATGAAACATGGATTTATAACATTAACATGGATATATAGATAACAATAATATATATACAGTGGAACTTAACTTCTATTGAATAAAGAAATCTATTGAAACTATAAAATATGGAATGAAAACAATCTTGCTCGAATGGTGATAGCTAATCTCTAAGAAGAGATGTGGCATCTATGCGCATTCATATGAGCACATCAAAATGAGGCCTACATGCATTTTTAGCATCAATAAGTAAATAGAAAACCCTATAAATCAAAAAACCTAACCCTAGGAGATTAAGCGCCAAAAGTCATGTGGGCCCCGATAGGGTAAGTTGGTACATCAACTTCTCGGGGTCATAACTTGTGCATACGATCTCCGTTTTTGGCACACGATAGCCCATTAGAAAGGTATATCTGAGGACTAGACATTATTTCATCACATTTTAACAAAATTTATATTGTGTCTGTGGCGGGCCCAAAAAATGTTATTTGTGGCCTCAAAATGGCCACGGAAGTTTAGGACCTGAAAAGTTAGAAAAAGAAAATTACCAAGATAGAAATTTTAATTTCCAAGATAAAAGATGTATGTGAGACAACTAGAAGAGGTGGGTGGCCACCGATATTCACCTAGATAAATCCTCCCTCCTTATGAATAAATGGTCTTCATTGTGTTGAATTCCCCCATTAGATGAGGAAATTTTGTTGAATTTGGCCCAGAGTGAGCCACTTTCCTTGGTGCAGAAGTTACCCCATTTTGACAACCCAATAAAGTTGAAACTTCTGTTGGAGAGTGACCTTGACCTGTGTGTCCATGATCTAATCATTGGATCCTTGTTCCATGTAGTCAGGGTTGATCTATGTCGGTGTCAATTGTTCTTCTATCTTTGAGGTGTCCAATAAGGGTGGAAAGTGTGGTCGAAGGAGGTCCACAATAAATATAGGGTGCAAGAAAAGGAAGGGGAAATATTGAACTCAAAAGAAGTTTAACAAAAAACCTTGGTGATGGTGTAATATCCATAGTGGATTGGACAAAGCTTCCGGTGGGGTCCTGTAATGCATTCTTTCTATAAGTGCAACCAAACTTTATCTCCCACCTAAAACGTGTGTAGCACCCGGTGATGATCATGTCATTGTTTGTACTTGTCATTGGAATTCTGCAAAATATCTTGAAAGTATTGGTGGATGTGATGGGTTCGTTCAATGAACTAGGTGGATTTGTTTTCTTCGGTTTTCACATGGGACAATTATGTTTGTGTGGACGCAAGGGGTAATGCAACATCCATGGGACCCAATGGTTGAAATCCCAACTCCACCTGAAAGGGGTTGTGTTCAGTTGAGCTATGTATGGATCTATTGTAACTATGTTGAACATAAGTAAGATTGTCATCCCATGTGAATGGATGCTTGGAATTGTACATGCGCACGATATGCATGATCATCATGTTGGTGACCTCGGTTTGGCCATCTGTTTGGGGGTGGAAGGTTGTGGATTTGGTGATATTGATGTTTAGTCGCGACTAGAGGCTCAACTAGAATGTGTTGAGGAACCGATTGTCTTGATCTGAGAATATGGTTTGTGGTATCCAAAAATTTACCCACATTCATTCAAAGAAGATCTTGGCAATGGCCTCTGTTGTGATGCTCTTCTTGCAAGCAACCAAAATCTCCATCTTGGAAAATTGATCAACAACCATGAAAACACAGTCATTTTCTTGCTTGTTTGAAGGAAGGCCCAACATGCAGTCCATAAAGATGGACTCCCATGGCTTGTCGGGAGTAGGAAGAGGGGTGTACATGCCTTGTTTCTTAATGGTCATTTTGGCAATGGCGCGGGTCATGCAGGACCTGATATAATTGTTAACATCTTGTTGGAGTTGGCCAATCGAAATCTTGTTGCAGCACTGCCACTATCCTTTTTACGTCAAAGTTTCATGACACCCAACTATAGTGAGCTTCCCAAATAAGCTTCGCTCACTTTCTTGATGGAACGCAAAGATGGCCCAGAAAGCACAATAATCGGTCCTACAGAAGAAAATCAGAGACATTTGTGTTTGTGCCCAGCATAAGTATGGTAGTGGAAAAGTCAGGATCTCTCTCATAGAGTTGGGTCCATCTGAAGGTCTCATGTCTACAAGAGTGTAGCACCATCATTAGTGCAAAAATTGGAGGTTGATTGAGGCAATCAACAATGCATTTGGTGCTCTCTGTCTTATACTTTATGTTGAAATGGAACTGCTGCAAGTATGTGGATCGCTTCCAATGGCGATCATTCTGCAATTTTCCTTGTGTCTGCATGAACTACAAAGGCTTATGATCAGTGTGGATGAGTGTCTCCTTCCAAAGAATGTAATTTCTCCACCAGCATCAGGCATGTACAATGGAGTACATTTATTTGTCATAAGTAAAGTACTTACGGACACTATACAACATCATCTCACTATTATAAGCCACGGGATGTCCATGTTGAGTGAGAACAACCCCCATAGCATAGTCTGAAGCATATGTATAAATCTCAAATGGTCATTGCAGGTTGGGTAATGAGAGCATTGGGGTTGAGCACTAGTGTTTCTTCAAATCATCGAACGTTTTCTGTTGTGACTATCCCCACACAAATGTTTCCTTGCCACTACCCCTGGACACTTGGATAAGGGCCCAAGCAATGTGGGAGAATCCCAACATGAACCTGCGATAGAAATTGGCAAGTTATTAGAATATATGAATCTTAGTGAGTGTGGTCGGGTTTGGCTAGACACAAATGACTTGGATCTTGGCTAGATCGACATGCACACCATGCTCATCAACAATGTAGACTAGGTACTCGACCTTGTTCATGTCGAAGGAGCATTTTTCCAAAATTTCATATAGCTTGTGTTGTCACAGAGTGTGCAGAACCAATTGAATATGTTTCAAGTGTTCCACCCAATTCTTGTTGAAGATGAGGATGTCACCCAAATACATTGACACAAAATTATTGGTGAAAGGTCGCAAGATATTGTCCATCATTGTCATGAAAGTTTTAGGGGATTTTTTCAAGCCAAAGGGCATGACCAGCCATTGAAAAAGACCTTCTTTGGACTTGAAGGTAGTCTTCCATACATTGGTGTTCTCTATTGGGACCTGGTGGTAGTCGTACTTCATATCAATCTTACCAAAGTATTTGACCCCCTTGAGCTAGTCAAGGAGATATTCAATTTGAGAAATTGGGTATCGGTTCCTGATTGTGATTTAATTTAGGGCTCGATAATCAATGTAGATTCACCAGGTCCTATCTTTCTTCTACACAAGCACAATTGGGCTTCCACAAGGTGATGAGCTTGGGAAGATGTGCCCCTTTCGAACATCTATTGGATCTAGAACTTGATTTCCTAATTTTTTGACAGAGAGCGACGATAGAATATCCCATTGGGTAGTGTTGCACCGAGGGTCGGATCAATTGAGTGCTTGACCTGATAGTGCAAAGGCACCCCAGTGGGTGAAGAGAAGTTGTATTTGTATTCTTCCATGACCTTATCCACTTACTTTTGTTGCATGGAGAGACCTGTCACAGAGGCCATGGATGTGGCTACAACCTTCTTCTCACTTTGAGAACATATCACAAAGAATACAAACTTCCCAATCTAAGAGATGAACTTTATGTATTGCTTGGCAGAGATCAAGGAAATGGCAGTAGATGGGACTACCTAGGGTATCCTATATAATTTCTTGTCCAAAGTAATAATAAAAATACAAGTCCTAGACTCATATACATCATGAAGTTTCCATAAATAAGTTTGTCCCAAAAAAACATCAAAAACTTCAAGGGGGGGAACATCACCCAATACCTCATCTTTGAAGGGCTTGATGTTGTAGGCCAGGCGGAACTATTAGCTTAAGCGGAGATTGCTCCCTTGATGGACCCATCTGATGGTGTACGGATGATGTAGGTGGATATCAGTGGCCACCCACCTCTTCCAACTAGCTCACATACAGCTTTCATCTTGGCAGTTACAGTTTTCATTTTGGCATTTTTTTTACAGTTTTTCGAGTCCCAAACTTTTGGGGCCATTTTGAGGCCCTAAACGACATTTTTTTGGACTTTTGGGTGGCTGGTGGTTTCTTATCATATACTTTACCCTATAGCAGAAGCTGTAATTCTTAGATAGAACTTTCTGACAAGGTATCAAATGCCTAAAACAGAGATCGTATGCAAAAGTTACGACACGGGGAATTTGATGTACCAACTTACCCCATCGAGGCCCGCAGGACTTTTTGCGCTTCATATCCTAGGGTTAGGTTTTTGGATGTCTAAGGTTTTATAATTACTTATGGATGATAAAAAGGCCCAAAGGCCTCATTTTAATATTCTTAGATGAATGTGCATAGCCACCACATCTCTTCTCATAGAAGAGCTACCACCATTCGAGCAATATTGTTTTCATTCTGCATTATACAGTTTAAGCATATTTCTTTATTGAATAGAAGTTAAGATCCATTGTATATTTTTTATTGTTCTTTGTATATATGTGTTAATGTTATAGATCTGCATTTCATTTTGTTCTACTCATAAATCCGAATGAGTGGTATAAGAGCGATCTTCTCTTCATTTTTTTCTTTGTGCATGTCCCCAACGAGGTCGGGGTATAAGCAGTTGGGACTCAAACTAGTTGAGCCTTTGCAAGATTAGCCTCATCGAACCTGACGGTCACCCATGGGGGAAGAAAAGACAGACGATGGGTAGAAGATCCATTTAAATTATTTCTCAAGGAATCCCTCTCACGACAAAGGAACGAGATGATAGATAATTGTGTGCATATCCTTCGATGGATACCAACAAGCGCGGCATCTTCCTCAAGCGGAGGTGTCGCCCCCTTCAAGGTATAGATCAATTTTTCTATTCCTATATTTGAAGGCAAAATAGATGTGGAAGTTGTAGAAAAATGGTTAAACCTTCTAGAAGGGTATTTTTCTGTCCACAACTTCTATGATAGAGAAAATATTACATGTGTGCTCCTTAATGTCATCCCCCGTGTCAAATATTGGTGGGAGAATTTCTCTAAGCAAAAGGAAACAAAGGGATCTATATTATTTGTAGTTGCACCCACTTGGGGTTCCTTCAGGGATGTCATTAAGGAACAATACTACCCTGTTGGGAGTTATGATGACTTATATATAATATGGAACACACTGCGATAGGAAAGGGACCAAACAGTTCCAGAGTTCACCAATGTCTTCCATACCTTGTGCACCAAGATGGATATCAAATAATTTGAGCGACATTTGTTGCTCAAGAACCGTGGTGGTATGCATAGATACATCTAGAAATAAATGAAGTGTCTGGACATCTTTTCCTTGGGTGTGACCTATTGATATGTTTTCAAAATTGAGTAGAAGCTTAAACATAAGACACAACATTTTGGGTATGCAAAACCCTCGTAGCAAAAGCAAAGAAAAGGCGGCCCCAACCTACAAAAAAAAAGGGAAGAGAAAGGATGGAAAGCCTCGAGAAAACTAATCCAAACTGCAAACAAATAAGGGCAATGGGAAGACAAAGAAATGCACTTGGAAATGGTGTGAGTTCTATAAGATCCCCTGAAATAACACCGCTAAATGTTTCTCAAAGAATTCATTGTTGGTCGAGGTGAAAAAATATGAAACATTTGCAAGCTCTAACTCTAAGTTGGAACTAGAAAAAGGGACATGAAATATTGATGTAGAACCCAGTACCATCGTTGCTACCACCACTAAGGTCCATTCTAGTGAACCTGGTGAACTAGAGGAAGGTGATCACCTCTTTCATTCACAAATGTGGTTGAAGGGTACTCTACTACACTTCATCATTGATAGTGGTAGCCAAAATAAACTCATCTTAGTGGAGGTCATCAAGCAATTGGATTTGTCGAAAAAAAACACCCACACTTGTACACCATTGGATGGCTCTGCCAAAGGAACGATCTTCGCATCATCCAACAGTGTTGCCTGGCCTACAGCATCAAGCCCTTCAAAGATGAGGTATTGTGTGATGTCGCCCCCCTTGAAGTTTGTGATGTTATTTTGGGCCAACCTTATTTATGGAAACTTCATGTTGTTATTATTACTTTGGGTAGGAAATTATATAGGATATCAGAGGTAGTCCTATCTACCGTCATTTCCTTGATCTCTTTCAATCAATGCAGTAAGGTCATCTATCAGACCAGGAAGTTCATATTTTTCGTGATTCATGCTCAAAGTGAGCGGATGTTTGCAGCCACATCCATCACCTCTACGATAGGTATCTCCATGCAGCAAAAGAAAGTGGATAAGGTTGTGGAAGAATACAAAGACAACTTCTCCTCAACCAATGGGGTACCTATGCATTGTCAGGTCAAGCACTCAATCGATCTGACCCCTAGTGCATTGCTACCCAATGGGCCAATCTATCACTACTCTCTATCAGAAAATGAGGAAATAAACTATTAGATCCAAGATCTTCTAAAAAAGGGGCACATCCTCCCATGCTCATCACCTTGTGGAATCCTAATCATGTTTTTTCACAAGAAAGATGGGACCTGGTGGCTCTGCATTGATTATCGGACCCTAAATAAAATCACAGTTTGGAACCAGTACCCAATTCCATGAATTGACGATCTTATTGACGACCTCAAGGGGGGGGGAATACTTCAGTAATATTGATCTGAAGTGAAGCTACCACCAAGTCCCAATAAATCATATCGATCTATGGAAGGCTTCCTTCAATTCCAAGGAAGGTCTCTTTGAATGGTTGGTAATGCCCTTTGGCTTAAAAAATGTCCCAATAATATTCATGAGGATGATGGAAGATATATTGCAGCCTTTAACCAATTATTTTTTGGTGGTGTATTTGGATGATATCCTCATATTTAGCAAGAATTGGGTGGAACACTTGCATCATATTCAACGGGTTCTGCACACTTTGCGGCAACACAAGCTATATGAAAATTTGGAAAAATGCTCATTCGGCATGAACAGGGTCTAGTATCTAGGATACATTGTTGATGAGCATGGGGTGAATGTTGATCCATCCAAGATTCAGGTCATGTTTCATTGGCCAGCCATGACCACACTCACCAAGCTTTGGAGCCTATTATCCCTTGCCAATTTCTATCGCAGGTTCATGTTGGTATTCTCCCACATTACATGGGCCCTTAGCCAAGTAACCAGAGGAGTGGAAAGGAAAAATTTGTGTGGGGCCATTCACAAAAGAAAGTGTTCGATGATTTGAAGCAGTGCTTGTGCTCAACCCTGGTGCTCTCATTACCCAACCTCCATCATCCTTTTGAGATTGAGACAAATGCTTCATACTATGTTGTGGGCATAGTTCTCACTCAGCATGGACATCCTATGGCCTATCATAGTGAGACGCTATCAGATATTTTTTGTAAGTACCCTACTTATGAAAAAGAAATGTACTTCATTATACAATCATAGCACTAGTGGAAGCATTACATTCTCAAGAAGGAGACAGCCATCCACCCTCTTCATAAGCTTGTGCAGTTCATGCAGACATGAGGAAAATTGTAGAATGACCTCCATCGGAAGTGGTCCACATACTTGCAGTAGTTCCATCTCAACATCAATTATAAGATAGGGAGCACCAACCATGTCGTTGACTGCCTCATTCAACCTCTAGTTTCCGCACTAACCATGGTGCTACACTCTTGCGCACATGAGACCTCTCGATGGCCCCAACTCTATGAGAGAGATCCTGACTTCTCCACTACCTACCATATGTTGGGAATAAACATAGTTGTCACTCATTTTCATCTGCAGGATGGGTTTTTGTGTCATTTGTTCCATCTCTGTGTTCCATCAAGAGAGAGAGAAAATTTGATTTTGGAATCTCACTAGAGTTGGCTGGCAGGACACTTCGGCGTAGAAAAGACAGTGGTGGTGTTGCAGCAACATTTCTATTGGTCGAAACTCAATCAAGATATCATCAATTATATCAGGTCCTACATGACCTGATCCATCACCAAATAGGCCATTACGAAACAAGGCATGTACACCCCTCTTCATGCTCCCGACAGGCCCCGGGAATCCATCTCAATGGACTACATGTCAGGCCTTCCTTTAGCCAAGCAAGGAAATGAGTGTCTTTTCGTGGTGGTTGTTATAACCCTAATTTTCACCAGACATTCTTACCTAGCATCAGGCCATCTTAGATTCTTTCTTTGCCAAAACACTGTTGAACAACTCTTCTTAAAAACCCCTTTTATAAATACCCACGTGCCCTACTCCATTACTGCATGTGTGTACACACTAGCTGACCCAAGATAGCCCGCGTGTACCTACAAAAGCACAGAAAAATAAAAGTTGATGACGGAACACACAGCTTTGGGTAAGTTAACTAAACCTTCTGGCCATGCATGGCCGGTCACTCGACCAAATACCTAGCTTCTTCTAGCCTATAAAATAAGAGTTAGGGGTCCCATTTGAAAGGGGGAGAATCATAGTAAAGAAACTATACCCGATTAAGCATTCCCTTTGTCCCAACCTTTAGCCATCCTTGTGCAGAGAGAAGTATAGAGAAAAGCAGTTGGAAGACAGTGGAAGAAGATCCCAAGACCAGGATTGAGGAGCAGTGGCTGACTTTATCATTGTAAGGTATCATTGTGAAGTTAATAAAAGAATTGTTTTTCTCATCCAGCCATATGAGATTGTCATTATTGGAATATTGATTGTATGATTGATTAAATCTCTAACCTATTAGTTCATAGATCAAATGCATGTGGATTTCTTTATTTGTCTTTAGTGAATGCAGGTTAGCATTGGGAGGAGAGTTGCAGTCAAAGAACGACCAAGCGCGAAAAGGGATTGACATCAAAACATGACAAATAAGGTACGTCAACTTAATCTCTTGATCCTTGTATTTACATATGAGTAATGGGGTTTAGGCATGGGATGATGGTAAAAATTAAGAATCTTTAGGTCATTTATGCATGCATGATAAAACCCTTAGTGCTAGTCCGTAGGAAGGATTTCCCACCCACAACAAAATTGGCAACCATACTAGGGATCTCTAGGGTTTCTGGGAATGTTTTTTATTGGGTATTTTTAAAAACTGGTTTCATTCCTTGTTTTTAAAGTTTCTGCAAAAATCTAAGCTAACAGACATTATGGTCTTCCATACCATTTAACTTTGTTTCTTTGCTTGACTGCATTTTTTTTTCAAGACCCATAGAGGTACACGTGGCCTATATAAGGTCTGCACGTGTGTACCCGCGCCCTACCTTCCCACAGTCTGTGTGTACACGCTAGTTGAGGAAGTGACAGTCACGTGTATGATTCCAGAAAATTTATTTTAGAGAGGCAGTCATCCTCTCCCCTGTCAGAAATAATCCTTTTCAGGGGTTTTCTAGACCTCTTTCTACTCTTTTTTGTTTGCAGTCTATAGCTTAGGTTTCACCAAAAATTAGTTTGTTTTATGAATTTTTCCTTGAATTGTTTTCTTTTTTCTGTTAAAGTAAGTGTTTGAGTCTTCAAGAGATCCTGGTTCTCAGTACCAGTAGTCTCTTCCTGGGATGGATTGCTTGGCCTTTCATTTATCTTAGAGTTTCATAAGTACACTCGGCCTGTATAAGGTCTGCACGCGCCCTCACTATACACAGCTCGTGTGCACACACTTTCTATTGAACTATCAGAAGCATGCCTGTGGAGAAAATTTGTGTTTAAGGTAATGCAGTCATCCTTTCCTCTGACAAGAGTTATACCTCTCAGGTTTTTGGGTCTTTGTCATAGCAGTCAGTAACTTAGGTTTGATCACAGCAATAGCTTTCTTTTTCATTAAAAAGTTGTCCTCAAAATTTTCTTTTTATAGATTTTTCAGACAAGTGTGAGAGTCCAGTTTTAATTTTCTTGTGTGTTATTTTTAAAGTGACTTTGCGATCTATGCTTAGTCCATAAGTTTTCTTGGTTTTTACTTGTTGATATTTTTCCTTTTTGCTTTGTGAGCATTCGAATAAAAAAAAAAAAAATTCTTTGTTTGGTTAAATAGTGTTGGTTTGCATTAATAACCAGGGAAAAGTCTTTGCTTTCATAAGTTATTGATGGTTTACTTAGATCGTAAGTAGCTCGTATTCGAGTGAAATACTTCTTTGAGTTTGTTGTTTAAAGATCTTAGAAAATTTTTAGTTTGAAAAGTTGTTTAAGATTTGAGTCAAGAAGAAGTTATTTTGTTTCCAGCTTTCTGTTTATTTTTCTTTCGTCTTTCAAATATCACTAGTTTCACTTTCATAACCTTTGAATTAAGACAAGCCATAAAAATTAATGCTAAATCTAAAATTCATTAGACTTTTTATGTTTGTAGGGTCAACCAACTAGTTTAGGGTTAGGGCCTTGAATTAGGTTGCAGAGGAAACTCTTCAAGGCCATTAAATCAAACATTGGAGTCTGTGTTAGGGAGAGTCAGAGTCCAGTATCATGAGAGTTATCTGGGACCCCCCTCTAACACAGGGGATAAACACGAGGTCGCGTGTGGAAAGGTAGTGGAGATAACCCCTCCAAAGCTAGACCAATCGCAGTGGAGAACACATATAGAGGGCTTGTCTTGGGATTCCGTCGATTTCATTTGCCACGAAGCTTCGTGGGTCTTGAATCTGTTCAAGGTCCTCAGATGTCTTCTAGACCACTTGTCTTTGATACCCTTGACAGGTTTTGGGCTTGATACCCTGCTCATTGTGGTCTACTCGACTTTCGACTGTACCTGCCTAGTGATTGTTCACGCGCTGGAAACCTAGTTGCCTATCTTTTCTTAGAGACATACACAAGTGAATGTGGGGGTATACCGTGGTACCTAGGACAGACATCAAGCCATGCTTTGCAAAGTATACCTGGAGGGTGCTTCCGTGTTCGATTTTCACTTGCACCGGTAAGTTTCTCTAGTGTTGGTTGTTGTAATTGTTCTTCCAACTAGTTTAGTGTTTGTTTTTTTTATCTTAGAGGAACCTTTTTAGTGTGTGTTGTTTTTTGAATGAATAGAAAGCCCTAGTGTGTCTTTGATATTCTCACACAGTGGAGGATCATGAGCTCCATCAGTCACGAAGGCTTATGGGCCAATCACCAGTTACACTGGAGCTACCTCCACCACCACTAAGGAAAAAGCTAGACCAACAAGGGTCTTTTGAAGTGATCGGGTCATAGGAAACTGTACCCGACCAACATCCAGAGGAAACGAACATTTTAGACCTTGGAGTGAAATATTTTGGTCCATACAAAACTCCAACCACTGTTCTTTCAGCACCCATCATCATACAGATTCACCCTTACGAGTTCCAGACAATGTCACACGCAGCAATGGAAACAAATGTTGCCACTTCTTCTGGGAATTCTTCAATTCCCACTATGGTTGTCACCACAGGGGATATTCCACCTCCTAACCCACCATCACCAATCTGAGCCACCATGGTCTCAACTGCCTCTACCTCGAGCAGTGATCCAATCCTATCTATGGAGGCAGCCACTGCCCCTTTCACACCGAGTGCGACAGGCCCTACGTTCTCATACGGGATGCCTGGCTCAGGTACAAGTCCTGTACTTTCCTACTCCACTTTACAGACTTTAGGTCTAGGGGTAGGGAGCTATAACTCTCCTCTGCAAGGACACATGGGGGCACTTCATCTCCTTTTAATGCTTTCCCTTATGGGGGAGGTCATATACCTCCTTCATCCCCTTCACTCAGTGGCACCCACCAGAAATCCGTCGGTCCACCCACACACCATAGTTTATTTGGAACAGGGAGTCAAGGACCACCTTCTCATAATATGCCTATAGGTTCGACACCATTTTCTTTGTTCCGTGTGTTTGGTAACAATGCTTTCTCGTCAGCTGCTTTCTTGACTAGGGGAAACCCCGGTTACAGAAAACCTATTCTTATGCAAGGTACTATTCTTGCACAAGGGGAAAACCCAGGAACTTCTTCCGCATCAGGACCTTGGAATTCTTGGTAGGGATCAGTTCCCTGGTCAAGAATGTTGATCTGGGGAAATTCTTTTCATAACCAATGGAACCCCGGACAAGGTACTATGCATATGCCCATGGGATCGGCATGGGGCAACCCTTCCCAAAGTCCTCAGAATGTAATGCACACTTAACCATCTACATCCTATTTTAGGAATCAGTTGATGATGTCTCCTCACACGCAGAATCCATACATTGGTCATGGCCATGGTTTTTACCAGAACCCAGGCCAGCAACCGAACTTTTCTTGGCAACCAGGTGCCAGTCAAACTCCAGGTCCCTTTTTCCATGGTTATCACCAACAACCCAAACTACCTTTCCTGGAAACCTTGCATTTTCCATACTTGACAAGGTTGTTGAATGACCCTATCTGTCACGATCCGCATTGGCCCCCTATGCTGACGAAGTTTCCTTCAGACATACCAAAGTTCAAGGCCAAGCCTAACGAAGATCCAGGAGATCATGTGACCACATTCCATATTTGGTGCTCGTCTAACTTATTGAAAGATGACTCCATATAGTTGTGATTGTTTCAACATACTCTCATTGGGAGTGTCACGAAATGGTACATTGAGCTCGACCGCTCAAGATATTCTTACTTCAGAGAATTGGAAATGGCTTTCCTAAACCATTTCCAATTACCTATGAGATATGACGCTGGCACAGAATTGATGGCCAATTTCAAAAAGACAAAAGTGGACCATATCTCTGATCACATCTGAGAATGGAGACGTCGGAAGAGTTTAATTAAGGTGCCAGTCCCACCAGCATTCCTTCTTGAGTGGTTCCTTAAGTATTTGGTCCCACAGTTATCCAAAGACGTCGCGACATCGGGAATGTTTTCCGAAGAAGATGACATCATGAGAGCTCAACATCTTGAGCTAATCTACTCTCAGCCCAGTTTATTATACGAGATCTTGCTAGATGCGCCACACTCAATACTTGATAAAACTAGACAGAGAGCTAGATCACATGCCGATAGTATTTTTGGTTCAGTACAAACAAAGCCCGTTGAACAATTGACGAAGCAATTGTAGCAATTGTCTATACAACACACAGTGGCCAGCCAAACTACTGTTTTGGTTGCTCCCCCTACCCAAACGTCGGATGTACACACAGTGCAATCAATGAATCCAAAGGCCACCCAACAGCCTAATGGAAAGAAAAAACAACGAAAGAAGGGCAAGGGGGATAAGAAACCCACTAATAATGCTGGCGAGGGAAACACTAAGAAACAGAAGGCGAGGTATCTATGCAACATGTGCGTGGAAGACCACCTGACCCACCAATGTCCTCATCTTGCAGAGGCCCAAAAGTTTGTGACACAGCAACAGCTTGTCGTGTTAACCAATCCATTTCAACATGGGAAAACCCTGACCCAAACCTCTACAAGCAAGGAAGGGGGCAGTCAAGGACCCTCTCCATATTTGAACAATCCTACATCCGTGAATGTGTATATGATGAAGGGTGATGCTTTTATATCGACTAGAGAGAATGACTACAGTGAACCAAGCACTTCTGAGAATGGCAAAGAAGTCGAAATCCTACCTCTTCCTCTCCAGATCAAGAGGAATTTGGGTGAAACAATGACACGCATCCCAAAAGGTGAATTCAAGAAAGATTCTCACAACCCAAATGCAAGGGCCACCCAGAACTATTCTGTGGTGGAGGATTTTTCCCAAACCCCTTGTGTGATGTCCGCTTTGGAGGTCCTCCAAAGCTTCCCTTCCCAGAGGAAAGCTTTGTTAGTTTCTTTAGGATCTATCGAGACTTGTAATCTGGGTAAAATTATGTTGGATACAACTGACTTAAAACCTCTTCTACCTTACCACGTAGCATTTTAGTTAGTAGTGGCTTACCCCATGAAAACTTTTACTCGGAACATTTTCCACACAGTGGTTGATGAGGGTGCCTCAACATGCGTTATGTCGTTGGCATGTTGGAAGGCCATCGGCCAGCCCATTTTGTCTCTGTCACCTACTCTTCTCACTGATTTTGATGGTCGTTTGTTCCAACCACATGGTATCTTTCCCCCTGCAGTTAGGAAGGAAGACCGTGTGCATCGAGGTAGAAGTAGTCAACGCATCCTTTGACTACAATCTCTTGTTAGGAAGGAGTTGTAATTATTCCATGCAAGCAATGGTTGCTACAGTTTTATGGGTCTTGTTGTTTCCACATGAGGACCAGATTGTGACCATTGATCAATTGTCTTTCTCCAGACCTAACCCTTCACTAGGGGCATCTGCGGTCCCGATGATTGATAATCCCAAACCCAGCGTAGTCATTGTAGGGGTTGGTTTGTGCCCATCTTTGATGGGTAACTTCGATTACCCGCCCCCTCAAGATGATGTCAAGTTCATATCCGACCACCATAAGGTTGAGATTTTCCAAGTTTCATTGTTTCACATGACTTACTTCAATGATCTGTGGATACTTCCTTCCCCATTGGCCACGATGGAAGGGACAGGACACCCTAGCATGTCCATGCCATTGTCCGCAGCCGAAGTAGTGCATTCTTTAGTCCAGCAAGCTTTGGTCGACACCGATCCAACTCCTGCACAAGAGTTAGATCTAATTCCAGAGCCTATTAGGGCTCAAGGTTCTCTTGCTAATACTAATGCGTTAGACTTAGTCTTTCTCTCTGGCGAAGCAATAATTGAAGCAATGACTAGTCTAGCCAAACCCTGAGATGATCTCCATCACCGATCATACTTCCTCCCAGAGTTAAGAAGAATTGAGGCAAGAGAATTCACCTTAACTATGACTAGAGATAGGTCTTGTCCTATTAATCCCTTAGCTACACATGAGGTTTATGCCGAGGGTAATATGGAAACTATCGCTGAAACTATGCCAATTAATATCTCCAGAACCCATGGCATCGTGGAGAATTTTTCATTAGAGATGACTATTCCCCTGAAGAGATTCAAGTCTACACAGATATTTTTAAAGAATTACGCGACATTTTTTGCTTGGTCTTATGAGGAAATGATAGGCATTGATCCAAGAATAGTTGAACATGAAATCACAACTTATCCTGATGCCAAGCCAGTTCGGCAAAATCTTTGTCCAGTTAATCCCAGGAAAGAAGCAACCATTAAGGTTGAAGTCAAGAAATTTCTCAAATTTGGTTTTATCTACCCTATCCATCTGACCCAATGGGTGTCAAATCCGATGCCGGTCAATAAGAAATAGGGCACGATTCGTGTATGTATGGACTTCCGTGATTTAAACAAGGCATGTCCAAAAGATAATTTTCCAACACCATTCATTGACCAGATAATTGATGAATGTGCAGGTTGCGAGGCTTTTTCTTTCATGGATGGTTTTTCGGGATATAATCAAATACAAATCAAACCCGAAGACTAGTACAAAACGACATTCATTTGTCCATGGGGTACATTTGCCTATCGTAAGATGCCTTTTGGTCTCAAAAATGTTGGAGCTACCTTCCAGCAGGCCATGTCTTTTGATTTCCATGATCTCAAGCATATAGTCGAGGCCTATTTAGATGATTTAGCATCTCGATCTCACAAGAGAACGGATCATCCCACACACCTCCGACTTATCTTTGAGCGATGTCGCCACTTCTGGATTTGCTTGAATCCAAATAAGTGCATCTTTTGCGTAACCTTAGGACGTTTGTTAGGTTTCATAGTGTCAACAATGGGGATCATGGTCGATCCTCTCAAGGTTGAGGCAATAGTTCAGTTGCCTCCCCCATGCACAATCCTTCAAATTCAGAGTCTACAGGGCAAGGCAAATTTTTTAAGGCATTTCATCGCCAACTATGTTGAGATCACAAAGGGATTTATGCGCTTACTGAATAAAGACGTTCCTTTTCATTGGGACGATGTCGCTCAACGCTCCTTTGAAGCATTGAAACATGCCCTCACAACTGCCCCTCTACTTCGGTCACCCAAATATAAAAAATATTTCTTATTATACCTGGTTGTGGAAAATTCGACCATCAGCATGGTCTTAGTTCAAGAAGATGATTTTCTCTCACAATATGTGATCTATTACCTGAGTCGAGGCCTAGTCGGATCGGAACTCAATTATTCTCATATCGAAAAACTTGCATTGGCAACAGTCCATGTTGTTCAATGGTTCTGTCATTATGTTCTGTTTCGTGAGACCACCATCATTGCCATTGTGAATCTGTTTCAATACATGTTGACACGACGGGTAATAGGCGGAAAGATCAGTAGATGGATAGTTGTCCTCCAGAAATTTGACTTAGATTTCATTTCGGCGAAATCCAAAAATTCACTGGTTTTCGCAGAACTTATTTCGGAACTTTTGGTTGAGTCAAGTGATGTTGTGCTCGAAGAGTCACCTATCAGAGGAGATATGTTTTTGATCACATCTTCAGATCCTTGGTATGGATATATACTGGTTTATCTCCAGACTTTGAAGTGCCCCACCTCTGCTTCTCGTGATGAGCGTCGTCGTATACGTCATCAAGCCAAGAATTATCTCATACTCGATGATATGTTGTATCAAAGAGGTGTAGACTACATCCTACGTCGATGCCTCACTCATGAAGAAGAAGTTATCGTGCTTAATGATTGCCATACCGGAGCATGTGGCGGTCATTTGTCTGGGTTGGCAACAGCCCAAAATATTTTACGAGCCGGTTACTTATTGCCGACACTAATCAAAGATTGTATCAAATCGGTCAAGAAGTGCCACCCATGTCAGATCTTCTCTCGGAAGATGAGGGCACATCCTTCTCCCATGTTTCCTGTCATCACAGTTGGTCCCTTCACTAAGTGGGGGATTGACTATACTACATGTAACCCTCCTTCAATAAGAGGGCACCGTTATATCATTGTAGCCATAGACTACTTCACGAAGTGGGTCGAAGCTATGCCAATGTTTGAATATGATGGAGAGACTGCAGCTCTCTTTTTATTCAACCAGATAATAGCAAGGTTCGGCGTCCCAAGAGAGATTGTCACTGACCATGGAAGCCACTTTCAGAACTAGATGATGATTGAATTAACATCAAAGCTTGGGTTGTGGCAAAAACATTCATCACCCTACTACCCCCAAGCAAATGGTCAGGTGGAAGCTGTAAATAAATCTCTTAAGACCATCCTACAGCGAACGATCAACTCAGCCAAGTCAAATTGGCATTTGATGTTATACTCGGCATTATGGGCTTACTAAACATCTGTTAAGACTGCAACCAGTTTCTCACATTTTCAACTCGTTTATGGGATGGAAGCAGTCTTGCCTATAGAATGTCAGATCTTGTCCCTAAATTTGGTAGTACAGTAATTGCTAGACACTTCTCCACTTGAAGAACGGTTATTATACCTTGAGCGGCTCAATGAGTAGCGTTGTGATGCGGCCCTGGCCAACGTGGCTCACAAACAAAAAGTCAAGTGTCAGTATGATCGGTCTGTTCATCCTCGGATTTTCTCTGAAGGCGATCTTGTCCTGGTCTACGACCAAGATAAGGACCCCCTAGGGGCAGGAAAATTCAAACCCATGTGGTTCAGACCTCTCATCATAAAAGAGGTTCTAAAAAAGGGTGCTTATCATCTAGTTGATTTTCAGGGAAATTCTTTGGCGGAGCCTAGAAATGGGCTCTACCTCAAGAAGTATTACTCATAGGTAGGTCGCCTTGGGTAACTTTTTGTAACATATGTATAGTCTTTGTACTATTACTTTCTGGTTTCTTTTAGTATTATGGACGTGTCGTTTTGATGTTATATTTTGTCACTGTGCAAGATTTCAAGTGAATTAGAGGCGTTCATTGGGTATGCAGATAATGCTAGCCAACACACTCGGAGGCTTGCCTCCGCAGCTTGGGTAATTTTTAAACCTTGAGTCTAGTTATTATCTTTCAGAGGTATATTCTTAGGTGACACCACAAACAATGTCGTCGAGTACAGTGCAATTATTGAGTTGCTTTGTGACGCCCTGTCATTTGGTATCTCTCATCACCGGGTCTATTTAGATGCTCAGTTGGTTGTGTCTCAATTAAATAGAGTCTATCGTGTTCATGATCAAACTTTACACCGATGATTCCTTAGGGTACGTCTCTTAGAATGAATCTTTGATTATATTACATATTTCATGTTCCTAGGAGATTAAACCAAGTTATAGATACTCTAGCTAATCAAATTTTAGAATGAAATCTCATACACATATAAAAAGACATACACATAAACATGTAAATACATTTTTAAAGGAAAATATGATCCATAAGACACAAAAAGACATAAAAATCCATATATAATATCATAATCATCAGAGTACATAGGTGGACGCGAGCGCCTCAAAAATATGACCAGTAATGATTCATAGGGCTTATGCCCTCAAAAAATATATACAAGTAGTGCTCTCGGCACATGAAAAGTCTATACTAACTAAGGTTAGGGCCTATGGGCCCTGTTGTAATGATCAACATCATTTTCCAAATGTCGAAATAGTTAGACCCACATTCGTGGTGCCCCCACTACATGAGGTTGCATAGATGGTGGAAGATCCTCAATCTCTGTCATAGGGACTGTGTGGGTGAGAGAGGTAAAGTTTTGCTCAACTCGTCTCAAAACCCTCTCAGCCTCACTGAATGGAAGCTCTCCTACTATTGTTGGTCCCCCTACGGTGGCAGGTGCGGCCCCTGGCCAAGGACGACGCATGTTCCTCTCATAATCCGAAGGTCGCACTGGTCCCACATATGCACATAATAGACACATATCTGTCAAATACTCTGGTATAAAAAAAATGATATATTTAAAAAACAACATAAAAATTACATACGTTTCACAAAAAAAAAAACGATGCAAACTTACCCATCTCTCCTCGCTCCTCACCAGGAGGTACCGGTATCTCAGGGTCTCTCGAGAAATCAATCCCAGGATAAGATTAATCCTCTATGACTGGGATCTATCGCGACAACCAAGAAAATAAGTCATCATCAAAGGAATCATTGGTCCTTCCACCACCCTTCTGTGGCAGTAGCATTGCCCATCTGCAAACCGCAGGAAGAGAGGCATGATGTCCTCGTACCACCACTCGAGGAATGAAACTAGGAACTCTTTCAAAGAAGAAAGAGCATAGAATCATCCCAAACCCAAAGTTCCTCTGCGTCTGCAACCGGTAATATGTCAGTTTCATTTTCATACAATCCAGCAGTGTAGTGCTCCAGTCAAATATCTGTGCATTTAAGCATTGGACTGCACAGTTCATCTATGCACAGGATGCCTGATGTAGAGCCACAGAACCAGTCATCCACCCAATAAGAAACACAACCGCCTGCAGTGATAAATTGGTGATCTTGCTTATTGGCACCTGAGAGATCGATCGGTCTGTACCAGCCTCACAATAACATCCTATCAATTCTGATATGTTATGAGGCCCCGAAGGAAATGTCTAGAAATTGACTGGTTCCCCTCTCCTGGAGAGGCCAGTCAAAAAGTATATATCCTATGTAGTAGGTACCAGTGACAACATAAAGGCCTCTACATCGGTATGCCAATAATCAACCAAGGTATTCAGTAGCCTAGGTTGTGCTCGCATAAAAGGACATAGGAATAATTTTAGCAGCCCACATTGCATTAAGGCAACAACAGCATTGGGGTCTTCCCCGACCAACGCACTAATATCCTCATGCTCTCTTTCCCTCCAATGAACATACATCCTGTAAAAAACCAAATTCAGGAGGGTTAACCCTTGCTTTTTTTTTTTTAATTCCATTAAATAAAGGGTCGACACGGGTTGTAATGATGACAGTCACGTGTACACGCCTGCAATTTTTCCTCTGCCTGAGTGTACACGTGGCCTTTCATAAGACATCCCACATGGACCTAGGGCTGACCTTTTGAGGGTCGAATCCCCCCAAAAAAATTGAAACTAAAAGCATAAATAAAGATTTAAATTGCAAGAGGAGAGAGTTTATACTTACTTGGTCCAAGCAGATGGTTGTTTCGTCCACCGAAGCTCCCGGAATGAATTCTTTTCACAAAGGGGCATTTTTGGCTTTTAGTCAATTTTCGAATTAACAATGGTGATAATGAGCTGCCAACTTCTATTTATAGAGTTTTTTGGCCCTTTTTTGTCAATTTTCGGACCCTTTTGTCATTTTTTCTAAACTAAAAATCATTTAAGATGGTTCGAGAGTTTTCTTTGGATGATCAAGGGAGGTATTCCTTTGGGTATTTGGAAAAAATTTTGAGATTTGGGCATTTGGACGGTCCTTTGGTAAAAAGTCATTTTTTCCCAGCTCATTGCATTTAACTCAGGATTCCACCCCCACTTTCTACATCTCGTTGTCTTTTTCGCTTTGCCATAGGATCGATCCCACCGAGTTGCGACAAGGAACCCTCATTACTTCTTTAGAAGTGTCGTAATTTGGTGGTAGAGCCTACCATAACATGGATTCCCTAGGTAGATCCTGGTTGCATAACGGTGTCCATGTTGTCACTAACGACTATAGGCTCGAGAGTCCTCCATAGTTTTTCCCTGATAATGAGTTTGAGCCTCATTTGCATGATTCCTTTTCACTCTTGACCTCACCCTCAGGACTCCCAAAAAACATAACGGGTCTTCTTTTAAGCCATTTTCAGACCCTCTAAACATGAAAACATTGTCGAGTGATCTTGTGGCCTTTCACGCTCGTTAAACTAAAATTTGAAGTCACGTCTGTCTGGCGGTAGTTTACCCCTTTTTCGGTCTGGACGGTCAACTGTACGAACAAAGGTATACTCTAAGGAACTCCAGTTCTCTAGAAGAGTACCCTCGGGTATCATTTTAACCCTTTTTCGGGCCTGAGGGACTAAATGTACGAAAAAGGAACCCCCATGGAGTCCATAGTTAAGCTCTTTTCAAACTCCCTAAAATTGAAAAGATCGTCCAGTGACCTTATTCTTTCACACTCATTAAAATGGTCTAGAAGAACATTCCTGACAGAGTCCATAGTTAAGCTTTTTTTAGACTCCTTAAAAATGAAAAAATGGCCGAGTGATCTTGTCTTTATCACACTCGTTAAAATCGTTTTGAATAGGCGTCTTGTCAATACTAATTTACCCCTTTTTCAAACCGACTAGACTACCTTCGAAAAAGGTACCCCAGTGGAGTCTCATTTTACATTTTTCAGACTCTCTAAATACAAAAAACCGTCGAGCTTACCTTCTTTGGGCTCGTTAAATTTACATTAAAGGACGTTACCATTGTGTGTTTTGTTAAATGTGTTTTCATAACTGCGTCTTTGGTCTAATGTCGGCTCCATGTTGCTCTCAACTGAACCATCTGAAGCATGCCTTATACGCAAGCCCTGTAGCACTTTGTCTATGTGTCTTGACACCTTTGGTCCTAGGAGGGATTTTTCCCGAGTGTCCTTTCTTTGAACATCAGTCTTGTCCTTGCGCCTTGAACTTGTATGTTTGTGACACTCATTCCTTCTTTGTAATGTAACATTCTTTTATTCTTTTTCCAAAATTATCGAAAAAGACAAAAAAATCAAATATACCCCAAAAAGAGGAAGGGGAAAGTATTTTCTTTTTATTGGCAGCATAATGAGTCACCCTTGGATAAATCACATATGTTTGTTTATTCATCAAACCCTGGGATTTAATATGACCTTAGGAAGTTGTTCCCACTACATTGAGTTGTGTCCTCCTTCGTTTGGTTATTCTTCCAAACATATGGAGAGTTTGCGTTGCCTCCTACCTCGTAAACTTATTTTAATTCCATGCTGCCCGAGTCTCATCATTTGTCGTGCTATTGTCCAAGGGAAGTTTTTACCAAGCCTGAGTTGGCCCCTCTGCAGTTTGTCTCTTGCTCTCATGCTCGGCCATCCCGAAAGTCCAATCAAGTCTTTGCTCGAAATCAATGAAGCCTTCGGTCTGATAATCAAGATTCTCTAGTCCATGACCAACGATCCATCAAAGACCTCTGGGTAGTGAATTCGTACACTCATATTACACTCCTACCCAAGTTTTGAAGATTTTGAAGTTGTTGCTCAAGCTCTAAAGACCTCATCTCCAGCCATCGGGCCTTATCAGCTTATAGAAGATGGATACTCTACATGTATATCTTTTTTATTTCGAGATGTAGCTCCACTGTGTATTGCTCGCGGCTACACTTTATATAATTATATGGCATGGATCTACAGTGTATTTGATTGATATCCATGATTTTATTTTATCCCGAGCATGGGTATGCCCGCCTCGGTGAGACAATTATTATTTTGCAGACGACACCTCTCGATTTTTGGTCCCTGGTCTCACTTGTTCGGAACATCGGTGAAGATTGTTAATGTATTTTGGCCATCAAATGATATTCTAACCTCACACATTAGGGGGCATATGTTATAACCCTAATTTTCATCAGAAATTCTTACCTGGCATCAAGCCATCTCAGATTCCTTCTTTTCCAAAACACTGTTGAACAACTCTTCTTAAAAAACCTATTTATAAAGACCCACGCACCCTGCTCCATTATTGCATGCGTGTACACACTAGCTGACCCAAGACAGCCCGCATGTACCTACAAAAGCACAGAAAAAGGAAAGTTGTTGACGGAACACATAGCTTTGGGTAAGTTAACTAAACCTTTCGGCCATGCATGGTCAGTCACTCGACCAAATACCTAGTTTCTTCTAGCCTATAAAAGAAGGGTTAGGGGTCCCATTTGAAAGGGGGAGAATCATAGTAAAGAAACTATACCCGATTAATCATTCCCTTTGTCCCAACCTTTAGCCATCCTTGTGTAGAGAGAAGTATAGAGCAAAGCAGTTGGAAGACAGTGGAAGAAGATCCCAGGACCAGGATCGAGAAGCAATGGCTGACTTTATCATTGTAAGATATCATTGTGAAGTTAATAAAAGAATTGCTTTTCCCATCCCGCCATATGAGATTGTCATTATTGGAATATTGATTGTGTGATTGATTAAATCTCCAACCTATTAGTTCATAGATCAAATGCATGTGGAGTTATTTGTTTGTCTTTAATGAATGCAGGTCAGCATTGGGAGGAGACTTGCAGTCAAAGAATGACCAAGAGCGAAAAGGGATTGACATCAAAACATGAAAAATAAGGTATGTCAATTTAATCTCTTGAGCCTTGTATTTACATATGAGTAATGGGGTTTAGGAATGGGATGATGGTAAAAAGTAAGAATCTTTAGGTTATTTATGCATGCATGATAAAATCCTTAGTGTTAGTCCGTAGGAGGGATTTCCCACCCACAACAGTGGTTGATCCATTTTCTAAGATGGCGATTATGGTCACCTGCAAGAAGAGCATCACAACAAAGGCCACATGTGATTCCACTAACCAAAATCTTCTTCAAACGAGCATGGGTACATTTTTGGATACCACAAACCATCGTCTCAGATCGGGATAGCTAGTTACTTAGCACATTATGTTCGAGCCTTTGGTCATGGCTGGACACCAAGCTCACCAAATCCATGTCCTTATACCCCCAAAAGGATGGCCAAACCAAGGTTGTTAATAGGATGATTGTGCAAATATTACACATGTACAATTCCAAACATCTGCGCACATGGGATGATATTCTTCCCTATGTTTAGCACAGTTGCAATAGATCCATACATATCTCAATTGGCCACATCCCTTTTCAGGTAGGGTTTGGATTTTTATCATTGGATCCCATGGATGTTGCACTACCCCTTGTGTCCACATAGGAATAATCATCCCATGCTCAAACCAAAGCCGATAAATCCACCTGGTTCATTGAACGAATCCAATGCATCTGCAATGTTATATAAATATTTGTCTCACCCCATGCAACTTGCTTAGAACTCATTTTCCATTTCCCTATGCAGACTTGAATTCCCCTTTTGCAGTTCCTAGAGCTAAAAGACATATGTTTCTACACATATGCTCCCTAACATCTATACAGCATGTGTATACACAAGTTGCACCATTACAACCCATATACATCGGGTTTTGTGCTCAAAATTAAAAAATGGTGTCGGGTTTCCATGTCATGTCACAGGATCCATGATCCTTCACCTTCCATATATTGGAAACGTTCTGAATCGATCCTTCATTTCCATTTGAAGGCTATAAATGGGCCTTATCCAAGCTATGGAGAAGAGGAGAAGAATTCAACTTTGAGAGAAAAGTTACTCTAGAGAAATTATTCACTTCATATTGACTCTACATCCCTTTGTCATTTTAAGTCTGAACACATTATTCAACCCCTGATCTCTTCCTTATTTGATGGAGAACCTCACTGTATCTCTTGTATGATCTTTCCTTTGGAGGATCGTGTAGAAGACTTGAAGACATCATTTCATAGTCGCGGATTCTCTGAGTTGTTGCTATCATTCATTGGACCAGTACCTATATGACTTCAATGATCATGGGAGATCAGACTGTACTCCATTGCATACAGATATATTCATATTTTGAGACTGTTTTTCATTGGGCCTTGTTCGTGACTATGACAACCTATTGCATGTATCTACTTTTGTATTTCCTATTCATGGCCATGAACAGTTGTTTGGTATATTTCCACATGGATCTGCAATGTAATTCAAATTGGAAACCATGTGCACAAATTCATTATGGATTGTAGTATTCTTATGAGCAACTAGTTCATTAATTTGGGTATCCATTGCTCCACTTATGTGAATTATAATGTATTTCAACCATCGCAGATACTCCTCTGACCTCACACATTAGGGTGCATTTTTTCTAGAAAGATTTTCCTCACCCCATGCAACTTGCTCAGAAGGCCTTTTCCATTTCCCTATGTAGACTTGAAGTCCCCTTTTGCAGTTCCCAGAGATAAAAAACATATTTTTCCACACATTTTCTCCCTAACAGCAATACATCATGCGTATAGCAGGTTGCACCATTATAGCTCACGTACATCAGGTTTTGTGCTCAAAATTAAAAAATGGTGTCGGATTTCCATGTCACGTCACGAGATCCATGATCCTTGACCTTACATATACTGGAAATGTTCTGACTCGGCCCTTTAGTTCCATTTGAAGGATATAAATGGGCCTTATACAAGCTGTGGAGAAGAGGATAAGAATTCAACTTTGAGAGAAAAGTTACTCTAGAGAAATTTTTCCCTTCATATTGAGTCTGCATACCTTTTTTCTTTTAAGTCTGAACACATTGTTCAGCCACCAATCTCTTCCTTATTTGGTGGAGAACCTCATTGTCTCTCTACTATGAGCTTGACTTTGGTGGAGGATTGAAGTGGTGAAGGATTAGTTGGAACGGACTTAGTTTCTCGGTTTCGAACATGCTGACACAGAAATTTTTCATTCATACACTTCTGTTGATTACATTTTAATAGTAATACTATTTTTTCGTCCAATTAATGTCTTGCAAATATTTGAATTGTTATTCCATGGGCATTGTTATGAATATTGATGGATTATCCTATTGTATGTCCTAAATTTATATATTATCACCATATGATTGTGTATCTTGGTTGTTGAGGTCAAGTTGCAAGTGTATTTCTTTGAGTCAAGTGCTCAAGGGTGGATTTCATCGAACGTCTAGACGAGGTAGGATCTTTATATTGTCTTGTTAGCATATTTGTTTATATAGCATACTTGAGATTAGAGTTGATTTCTGCAGTCATTTCCATCTGTTTTGTTTTACCCTATGCCATAGAGTGATTTTCCTCGTAACAACAAACGGGTTCAGGATATTTTTCATAAGTCCAATTCCAAGTACAAGAAGTGCCATGATCAACATTGGGTGCCACACAATTTTCAAGTGGGAGATAAATTTTGTTTGCACTTGTAGAAACAATTCCTTACAGAACCCCATCGAAAGATTCATCCACTTCGTTATGGACCTTACACCATCACCAAGGTTGTGGGTGACAATGTTTTTGAGCTCAACATTCCCCCCTTCCTTGGCTTGCACCCAATGTTTAATGTGGACCTCCTTGGCCCATACTTTCCACCCTTATTGGACACCTCAAAGATAGCAGAACAAATGACACTAACAGAGATCAACCTTGACTACATGGAACATGAATCCACTGATCATATCGTGCACACATGGATCAAGGGCACTCAAAGCGGGGTAGCTCCTACACCAAGGCAAGTGGCTCACATGGGGCCAAATTAAGAAAAAAATTCCTCATCTCATGGGGGAACTCAACACAATGGGACCATTGTTTCCTAAGGAGGTAGGATTGATTCAGGTGGATATCAGTGGCCACCCACCTCTTCCAAATAGCTCACATACAACTTTAATCTTGGTAGTTAAAGTTTTCATTTTGGCAATTGTTTTACAACTTTTTGAGTCTCAAACTTTCGAGGCCATTTTGAGGCCCTAAATAACATTTTTTTAGAATTTTGGGTGGTAGGTGGACATTTTTGAAATAACTTGACCCCCAGCAAAATTTGTACTTATCATATAGACCTTTCCAACGAGGTATCGAATGCCTAAAACGGAGACCATATGCAAATGTTACGACCCCAAGAAGTTGATGTACCAACTTACCCCATCGGAGCCCACATGACTTTTGGCACTTCATCTCCTAGGGTTAGTTTTTTGGATTTCTAGGGTTTTATGATTACTTTTGGACACTAAAAGGGCCAATATGCCTCATTGTAATGTGCTCAGATGAATGTGTGTTTCCACCACATCTCTTCTCATATATTAGCTACCACCATTCGAGCAAGATTGTTTTCATTCTGCATTATACAGTTTCAGCAGATTTCTTTATTGAATATAAGTTAAGTTCCATTGTATATTTGTTATTGTTCTTTGTAAATCTATGTTAATGTTATAGATTTTTGTTTCATTTCATTCCCCTCATAAATCTAGATCAGTGGTATCAGAGCAGTATGATCTTCATTTGTTTCTTTGGGCATGTCCCCAACAAGGTCAAGGTATAAGCAATTGGGTCTCAAACCAATTGAGCCTTTGAAAGATTGGCCTCCCTAAACCCAGCAATCACCCATGGGGGAATAAAAGAGAGACAATGGGGTAGGATATTCATTTAAATTGTTACTCGAGGACTCGATCCAGGTGGATATTGGTGGCCACCCACCTATTCTAACTAGCTCCTCATGACAGTTTTTAGTTCAACACATTCTTTTCTACTTCTTTGTAATTGTGGGTTCTACACTTTTGGGGTTGTCTGAAGCCCTACACATATTCCAAATGGAGACTAGTGGCCTCCCACCTAATCCAACTGGCTTATTTTGGATGTTTTCATGTCAGCACATCTTTCAATAATTCCAAGTCCATTTTAGGGCCCTAAATAGTGTTTTTTTGGCTTGCCACATTCCAACTGGAGACGGAGTCAGAGAGTGAATGTGTAATGTGTATTTCTAGAAAATACATTTCCAACATTCTATTACATGCCTAAAACGGAGGTCGTATGCAAAATTTATGACCTCGAGAAGTTGAGGTACCAACTTACCCATCAGGGCCCAGATGACTTTTCGTGTTTCACCTCCTAGGGTTAGGTTTTTGGATGTCTAGCATTTTTGAATTCATGAGTAGTGTTAAAAAGGCATCTAGAGCCTCATTTTGATCATTTTTCTCAGACGGATGTGTGTAGCAGCCACATCTCTTCTCAGAGATAACTACCACCATTCGAGCAAGCTGTTTCAGTTCTGTAGTTCTACAGTTTCATCCTATTTCATTTATTCAATAGAAGATAGTGTTCATTGGATATATGTGTTGTTCTCAAATATCTTTGTGTTTATTATATTCAGTATGTTAATTAGTTTATTCCGCTCCTAAATCCGGATCAGTGGTATCAGAGCGGTCTTCTTTTCATTTATTTTTCTTTGTGCATGTCCCCGACAAGATCTGAGTACAAGAAGTTGGGACTTGAAAAGAAAGATGTTGGAGTAGGAGATCCTTTTAAAATGTTTCTCAAGGAATCCCTTGCATGACAAAGGAATGAAATGATGGACAACTTTGCACAGATCCTTCGGCGACTCCCCAACAGAGAAGCATCTTCATCAAGCGGCCATGCAACCCCCTTCAAGGTACATCTAAATTCTGATATTCCATTATTTAAAGGACTGATAGATGTGGATGTTGGAGATAAATGGTTGAATCTATTCGAAGGGTATTTTTTAGCCCACAATTTTTCCTATAGGGAAAATATTACTTGTGCACTCCTCAAGGCCATCCCCCATGTTAAGTACTGGTGGGATACTTACTCTGAGCAAAGGGCCATAGAGAAATCTGCAATATTTTTGGTCACCCATACATAGGATTCCTTTCGAGATTTCATTAAAGAACAGTACTACCCTGTTGGAAGCTACAAGGACCAGTGCACCAGATGGACCACCCTACATCAGGAAAGGGACCAGACAGTACCAGATTTCACCAATATTTTCCATACCCTACGCACCAAATTGGGTATCAAAGACTTTGAGCGACATCAGGTGCTCAAATATCATGGTTGTTTGAATAGATAAATTCAAATAGAAATGAGTTTTATGGACATCGCCTCATTGGGTACAGCTTATAGATATGTTGTCAAGATCAAGCAAAAATTTAAGCAGAAGAGGTGAGAGTTTGGATATGAAAACTCCTCACAGTCGAAGCAGGGCAAAGGCATCCCCAACCCACACAACAAGGGATAGAGAAAAGATGGACACTCTCAGGACAACCAGTCTAATCCAAAACACAAGAAGGGTAATGAGAATATGAAGAAGGACACGGGAAAATGGTGTGAATACCATAAAATCCCTTGGCACAACACTGAAGAATGTCGCTCTAAGAAGTCACTCGTAGTCAAGCTGAAGGTTTCCGAGTCAGAGGTTGATTCTGACTCTAAATCAAATCCAGAAAGAGGGAAGCAAATTATTGATGTTGAACCCAGTGCCATTGTCACTACCACCAAATTCCAACCAAGCAAACCAGAAGAACCAAAGGAAGGGGAATACCTCTTTCACTCACAGATGTGGGTAAAGGGGACTCCGCTTTATTTTTTTGTCGATAGATGTAGTTAGAAGAACTTGATATAAGAAGAGGTCATCAAGAAGTTGGACCTATCAACAACACCACACCCACAGTCCTACACCATTGGTTGGCTTCTCCAAGGAAGAGATCTTTGTATCAGCCAACAGTGTCATGCTCCCTACAGCATCAAGACTTTCAAAGACAAGGCATTGTGTGATATTTCTCCCCTTGAAGTTTGTGATGTTCTTTTAGGACAACCATATTTGTGGAAGCGTCATGTTGTGTATGAGTCTATACCCCGTAGTGTTATTATTACATTAGGTAGACAATTCTACAGGATACCAGAGGTAGCATCGCCTACCGCTATTTATTTAATCTCTGCTAAGCAATGCAGTAAGGTCATTTCACAGACTAGGAATTTAGTCTTCTTTATGATCCATGCTCATAATAAGTAGTAGGTCGACGCCACATCTATGGCCTCTACACAGAGCCTCTCTTTTCAGTAGAAGAAATTTGACGGGATCATGGAAGAGTATAGATACATCTTATCCTCACCCACCGGGGTACCAACGCACTGCCAAGTCAAGCATCCAATTTATCTAACCCCCGATGCTCCTATTCCTAATAGACCAATATATCATCGCTCACTGATGGAAAATGACAAAATCAAGCGTCATATCCAAGAGCTTATTCAAAAGGGGCACATCATACCCAACTCCTCTCCTTGTGGAAGCCTGATTGTACTAGTGCAGAAGAAGGACAGGATCTAGTGACTTTGCATTGATTACAGAGCATTAAAAAAAATCACAGTCGGGAATCGGTACCTAATTCCCAAAATTGATGACATTCTTAACCAACTCAAGGGGTAAAATTTATTCATCAAGATAGACCTAAAGTCTGGCTACCACCATGTTCCCATCAAACCAACTGATGTATGGAAGACAACTTTCAAATCTAAATAAGGTCTCTTTGAATAGCTAGTCATGTCCTTTGGCTTAACAAATGCACCAGCCACGTACATGACGTTGATGGATAATGTATTGAGACCCTTCACCAAATCTTTTGTGGTGGTATATTTGGATGACATCTTCATCTTCAGTAGAACTTGGGAGGACCACATGCGACATATTCAACAAGTTTTGAGCACTCTGCGACAGTACAAGCTATATGCCAACTTGGAAAAATGTTCCTTTGGAATGAACAGGGTCCAATACTTGGGCTCCATTTTTTATGAGTGTTGTGGGGAATTCTACCCTACGGACTAACAAGCTAGAGATGCCACACTTGGTCACACTTACCCCTCTGGGAAAACAATGACATGACTGTTGTGGAGTATTCTACCCTACGAACTAACAAGCTAGGGTTCTAAACTTGTACGCAGATCATGACCCTCAAGATTTAACTTTTAACCTTCTACCCGAAATCTCAACCCCTTTTCTCATGCAAACATGGGAAGAATCAACTAACTTTTTTATCGACGGTTGAAGTAGATCCTCTGTTGAGCCTTTATCTCCTTACTGTTGTCGCCCCTTCCACAAAGATTTCCTGCAATCAAGACAAAACTATACATGCATGCTATTGATCTACTAGGGGGTTAGAGATTAAACACAAATCAGATAACATAGATAGGACTCATGTATTCGGGACGGGAAAAGTATCTTTTTCATTAATCTCAATATGAATCAACTTACAATGATTTCTAAGATCGGCCACTGTTCCTCGATTCTGATCCTGGGCTCTTCCTCTTCTTTGTCCTCCAACTACTTTGCTTGAATTTATCCTAAAGCTTGAGGAAAGGCTAAAGGGTTGGGACAATAATGGACTTGGCAATTTGGCAGAGTTTCTTTGCTATGATTTTTCCTCTGAATAGTACCCCTACCCCTCCTTTTATAGGCTAGGAGGAGCTAGGGTTTTAGGCGAACTCTCGGCCATGCATGGCTGGGAGTTCCAGTTAACTGACAAAAAGCTTCATGTCCCAGCAGAAACTTCCCTGATTTTTTTGCTTTGTTAGGTAACCGCGGGCTGTAGTGTGTTAGCCCGCGGGTACCCGTGTGCAGTAGAAGGTCAGCAAGCAAGTCCCCCGCGCCCAGTGAACTGGTAGGACGCGGGTTTCTTGTTTTAAGTGGTTTTTTGAGGATTTGTTCAGCATGGCTTTGGCTAGGAAGAGGCATGAGGTGGCCTGATGCCAGGTAAACCTGTGTGGTGCATTTTAGGGTTATAACAATGAGCATGGATTACATGTTGATCCATCCAAGATTCAATCCATTCGTGACTGGCCAACCCTGACCAAACTAACTGAGCTTCAGAGCTTCTTGGGACTGACCAACTTCTACCAACGGTTTGTGTTGGTATTCTCCCATATTGCATGGGCCCTCATCCAAGTGACCAAGGGTGGTGGTAGGGAAAATTTCGCATGGGGGAAAGAACAACAACGAGCATTTGATGATATAAAGCATCACTTTTTCTCAGCTCCAGTACTCTCCTTTCCCAATATACAACAATTGTTTGATATTGAGACTAATGCATATGACTATGTTATAGGCGCAGTTCTCACTCAGCACGGTCATATGGTGGAATACCATAGTGAGACATGCTCAGATACTATCCAAAAATACCCCACCTATGACAAGGAAATGTATTCCATTGTATAAGCATGTCATCAATGGAAACATTACATTCTAGGAAAGGAGACAATCATCCACACTAATCACAAGCCTCTGCAGTTCATACAGACACAAGGGAAGTTGCAGAACGACTTCCATTAGAAGTGATTCACCTACCTGCAGAAATTCCATCTCAACATCATGTATAATATAGGGAGCACAAATCGTGGTGTTGACTGCCTCATTCAACCTCCCACGGTTTCACTCACCACTGTGCTCCATTCCTACAAACATTAGGCATATGAGTGGCCCCAACTTTATCAGCAAGATCCGTACTTCGCCACCACCTATTAGCTCTTGGGTATAGGTGTGAATGTCATCGATTTTCACACTCAAGACGGACTGTTATGCCATCTGTGCCATATTTGTATTCATACAAGTGAGCGTGCAAAGCTTATTTTGGAAACCCACTACAGTCATATGGCAGGACATTTTGGAATGGAGAAAAATGTGGTCGTTCTACAGAAACATTTTTATTGGCCAAAACTTTGAAAAGACGTCATCAAGTATATCATATATTGCACTGCATGTGTCATTTCCAAGCCAGTCATCAAGAAGCAAGGATTATACACCCCTCTTCCTACTCCTGAGAAGCCTTGGAATCCATATTGATTGTGTATTTGTGGTATTTTATCGGTTTTCGAAGATGGCCATCCTCACAGCCTGCAAGAAGAACATCACAGCGGCAGATATTGACAAGCTCTTCTTCGAACAAGTGTGGGTCCATTTTGGAATAAAAAATACCATCATCTTCGACCGGGACAACAGGTTCCGCAGCACATTTTGGTTAAGTATCTGGTCACTATTGGACACCAAGCTCAATAAATCCACTGCTTTCCACTGCCAAACCGATGGCCAAACAGAGGTCGTTAATCGGATTATTGTGCACATCATGCGCATGTACAACTCTAAGCATTTGAGTACATGGGATGAGAGTCTCCCCTATGTTCATTACAATTACAATAGGGCTCTCCATATCTCCACTGGACATAGCCCATTTCATGTGGGGCTGGGATTCCAACCCTTGGGTCCCAATAAGGTTGCACTACATCTTGCAACCACACAAACAGACTATTCCCATGTTCAGTTTGAGACCAACAAAGCCACTAGATTCATTGAGAAGGTTCAGCACATCCGCCAACAGGTCCATGAGATTTTGCAGAAAACCAATGCTAAGTACAAGCAGTGCCATGATCAACACAGGATACCGCACCAGTTTCAAGTGGGAGACAAGGTCTGGTTACATTTTCAGAAAGAGCGTCTTACAAGGCCCCATCGGAAACTCTGACCACTTCGCTATGGGCCTTACATTATCACCAAGGCTATGGGTAGCAATTCTTTTGAGCTCAACACTCCACCCTTCCTTGGCTTGCACCGAGTGTTCAATGTGGACCTCCTTCGGCCATATTTTCCACCATTATTGGACACCTCAAAGATCGCAGAACAGTTGACACTAATAGAGCCCAACCCTAACTGCATGGAATAGGAATCCACTAATCAGATAGTTTACACACAGGTCAATGGCACTCACCAGCAAAGGATCCATCTTTATTGGGTTGTCAAGGCAGGGAAGCTCCTACACCAAGGCAAGTGGCTCACCCAGGGCCAAATTCAGCAGAAGTTTCGTCACCTGATGGGGGCACTCAAGACAATGGAGACCATTGCTACCTATTTATATGGCCCCTCAACCTATATATATTTCCCTCTCTAACTCCAAGAACCACCTCTGATCTGTAGCTAGATCGTCTAGGAACAAACAACATTTTTCCATCTTGAAACAATATTTGGTACCCCTTCTTCTCAATATCTGAGACTGAGATAACACTCCTCCTAATTTATGTCACCCATAACACATTTGAAACCCTTATCACTCAAAATTATATTGTACTAGATCCCCATACTGCATGGTTGGTTCCCATACCAAGCTCCACACACAAGTCTTAGCCAGTCTCAGTGAAGTTTTCAAATAACTCTCATGCACTGATCATATGACAAGATGCCCTGCTATCCACCAACCAAGTTCCCATACTGGAAACTAATCCTGAAAGAGTGAAGACCAACAAGATCTCCTTATAGAACCTATATGAAACCTCATCAACCTTTGTTTTTTATGCTTGCTTCCTTCTTCCCCTTCCCCTACGGTGTGGACACAGTGAAGCATAGTGACCATAGTCATGACACTCAAAACATATGATCTTACTGATATCCTTCTTCCATCTTGGTTTTGGAGATGCTTCCCTCTCAGGAGAAGCCCTTCTCCCTAGTGAACCTACTCTTCATGGAGAACCTCCTCTTCCCTTCCTAGCACGTTCTACAAGGGTCTCATTCTCATGACTTCTACTCTTCACCATACCATACATATCATCCCTAGACACCAACCGGGTCTCCTCCTTGATACAATCAATCCATAATCTATCAATTTCTAGCAAATTCTCTCATGCACATATCCTCTGCATGAATGGTTACTAAGACCTGTGAAGATCTCAACACCACATTCACTAACTCAACTTCCTCCACCTTGTCACTGATGGCCACAAGTTGATATCCGATATGTGTAATCTCATAAGATAGTTCACATCTTTGTCATCACTAGACATCTTGACAACTTGAATCTGGTGTTTCAAATTCAACTTTCTTCCTGTATTCCATTTTGGTATAGACCTACCAAAGCAACATACATTTTCCTGGAAAATGTCTTCTCAGCAATGTGAGGAATCAAGTGGTCCTCCACATACTCTATTAACACTTGTTTGGCCTTCACTTCCTTCTTCTTGTGTGTTTTCAACTCCTATGGATCAGTAGGATCCACAACTTCACCCTCAACATACTCTTTGAGGTCATTTTATTCTAATAGAAGGAGAACCCTAGCCTTCCAAGCCCATAATTTGGTTTCCCCTTTCAAACTATCCTTAATCTTCAATATGTTCACCATGGTGACCTGCCCAGAACAAGAACAAGAAAAACATTCCTTCAGTGTTACATCCAAAGATGTGTCTCAAGATTATCCCCTTCTCTTCAGATCTTAATCTTTAATACCATGTCAATTTTCACATGCAACTCTATGTGACTAATTTTCAGATCTGAAAATTGCTTCCTAGTGAATTAACAGTAAGCCCTAGTTCTTATCACTGAAAAATTTTACATTGAAAATAAATCACTGAAAATATATGCCAAAAAAAAAGATCAAATATGGATCATCAACACATACAAGACACGAGATTTGTGTTCTGTAATTTTATCAAACTCAAAAATTGTGAGCGCAAAACCAGCCCTCTTGGCCAATACAAATCCACCAAAATCTAAGGACAACCTTTCCTCCAATAACCAGACAAATCAGAAAAACAAACCTCAACAAATCCTTGGAAATTTCCTTTGCCCAAAAATATGTTATAGACCACCTGTACGGCATGTTGATGTTACATGTAATGTCATTGACGTCAACCTATACGGACCTGCTCCTTCTCATAAAACCCTGTACGGGATTCACCTTACTACAACCCACATACATATGTGATTGTGCCCACTGCAACCTACAAATATGTGATTCACCTTCCTACAACCCGCATACATATGTGATTGTGTGCACTACAACCCATGTAGAAGTATAGAAAACTTGTATGGACACCTTCGTACAATTCGCTCTCTATGGCTTCCTCTCTTCTAGGTCATATTTTCCACCATTGTTGAAATCATCAAGCCTCCTAGCACAAGTGCATACTCACTTATGCTAACTCCATCACCACAATGTCACAATAATTCATCACAATCTTTCCTCTCCTTATATAGGAGTCTAATGAGTGATTTTAGGCACCCCTTCTAAACTCAACAATTAATTAGAATATTTTATTCCTCTTTGTGGGTGTAACACTCCATCACAATCCCATAAAGCCCATCAAGTTGCCCATGAGGCCCAAGCCTCATTCCAAGGACAATTTCACTCAAACAAAAGGATAATCTAATGCCAATAAATATTCCCACATTTTGTGCACCTTTGCCTCTAGTGGGAATACCTCCCAAAGCTAGAATATCATCAACATGTTCTCATTCTTCTTGCATTAAAAGATATGTGACATGTAACGGGGTCTCTTTGCCTCGAATTCACCACAAACTCACACATGTACTCTTCTCACATCATCCTCCAAATGGAAACTCCATGTCAGCCCCATTTTCTTTCATGTTCTGTAATTGTCCTATGTGGGATCAACGTTGGAGGTGACATGTCTATCCCACCTAGCACTACTGGCATGGAATTCAGCATCTGGTTTTTTGTTAAAATCCCATTTACGAAATTTTCGGATTTCTGGATAGTCATGGCTCCACCTCTTGGTTCCACCATATGGATTTTTCTCTAAGGCCCTTTTAAAGAAATTATGGATTTCTAAATTTCTGGATTTTCGGATAGTCACAATTTTGCTTCCCTATTCCACCATATGGATATGGCTTTTCAATAAAAACCAATTTATCAGAAACTTTGTATTTTTGAATGGTCCAAGTTCCACCTCTCAGTTCCACCATCTGACCTTCGTCCCTCAATCTGCCATTTTGGCCCTGTATATGTGGCATATGTTACAAGCGTTGTCATGGCATATGATGCAGCATGATGACATGGCATGTTGTCATGGCCATGTTGATGTGCCATCTGGCATCCGGATTTTTGTTAAAAGATCATTTTTAATATTTTTCTGATGGTTCTCATTCTGCTTCATGGTTCCACCATCCAGCCTCTTGTTCCCAGATGTATGATGTGTTAGCACATGGGTTTCAATGTGTTCACCCCCCTTGACCACCACCAATCACCCCTGACGTCATTTGTACAGAAAATCCCAAAATTTTCAAAATTTCTCCCTTTGTGAATTTCGCCCTTTTTCCAGGGATTTTCCTCTATATGACATGAATTTTGTACATCTTGGCTCTACAATCATCAATTTAACATTCCTAAGCGAATTTTTCACATGATATTACACCCAGAATTTTGAATTTTGCCCCAAATTCTCCATGACCCTCCATGGTTGACTCTGCAAACCACAAATTGGCCCAACAACCAGTTCTGCCACTACAAATTTTAAAATCCATGCCATTTTCACCAAATACAATCACATATGGGCCATTGGAACCCATAAATTCTCTACATTCGTGGAATTTCACAATTTCCTCTCCTTGTGAATTTTTTTCAAATATTAAACAGACCACTCTACAAATTTTCAATTTTAACCTAGTTCTCGGTCCATACAGCTCGAACATTGTAAACTACACTTTGTCTCTGGCCCATACAAGTCCAATGTTGTAAACCTAGGCTTTGATACCATAACGTAACATACCCAACCTCCAATATGAGTCTCGCTACTACCATTTCAAACTCTAATACCACAATGAGGCATACCCCAAACCCAGCCTAGGCCACGCCACACAATACCACTCTCATAACACTGAAAATTTCCTCTTATACCATCATAGACTATGCCCAATAGGGATCTGATAAAACTTTGTACAAATAAGCCTTACATATGTTATAGTTATGTCAGCTAATGATTTTCATGCACCCGTGCATATTCATATACATTCATAATTAATCATGCAAGACATTCATGAGTAAATTGTGCATCATACAAATAATTAACACAACGGAAAATAAACACAATTCACACACATTTAAGCATAGTAGTGAAAGCATAATAATCACGACACTTATCTTTTTATAGAAGCACCAACTAGCTACAGACATCAGAGTTTCCACCCAGCCATAGTCATTATTGTTCTTATACTCTCAACAGCAAGATACCCCCAAGCCATGGTTATGAATCCACCAGGGAAAAGGTACTCTCACCAGTCCCACTAAGGTCTCATAGTACACAAATCACAAGATAGGCCAAGGTACCAACTCCAACAGCAGTTCCACCTCACAGCCTCTCATTCCCCATCAGTTTCTCCCACACAAGGAAGTGTACCCCTTCACTACTCCATAGTCTTTCAACCATACCACTTCCCTTCTAGGGCTTCAGCAACAGGACGGCCAAGAAGTTTCAAATCTGTATTGATCAGTAAACGGGAAGATTATAGTTTATTCCTCTCACCAACTTGGAAATATTTGTAAAAAAAATATAACCTCCGCTCTTTGGATGATGAGAAATACTCGACCAATCAAACCACAAGTTGAGCCGGCCCATATAAAAATGAATTTGAAAGAAAGGAAAATCGAGTCAGAGGAAGGGAAAATTGACCAAAGTCAATTTGCCAAAAGTTTGGTTGAATGAGTCGAATTAGACAAAAGTCAGGTTGACCAATAAATCCAAACTGACTAAAAGTGACTCTAGTCGAAAGGTGGGCGGATTGGCTCGATTAGGAAGGATTTTCGGTCAAAAGAGGAAAGGAATGCGACCAAGAAAGAGCCCCGTCGACCAAAGGGTCAAATAAATAGTTAAAAGGTGAATTCAGCGACCAACCACGAAGGGAAAACCTTGGAAATTTGGATTTAGTAACCACCAACTAAGGGGAAGGTGTGTAGGGCGATTTTGACCACCGACGGCCTGTAAAATATGTTTGGAGGGTGAATTCAACAACTAGTTGCATAGGAAAACGTTTTGGGAATATTTTTAGTAACCCACAGCGCATAAAAACATATCGAAGTCGATTATGACATTTATTGGCAGAGAAAACATTTTAGAAGTCAATTTTGGCATTCAATGATAGAGGAAAATGTCTGGGACGAAATTGGTAGTGGGTTAAATTGTAAAAACATGTATATGGTCTGTGGGTAGATAATAAACACCTAAAAAACCCCAGCTTTCGATATATATGTTGTCTATGATTTATGGGAAAAGGAAAACACCCAGCAAGTCGAGAATGTCCCCAACGACTCTAAAAACAAAATTAAAAACCCCCAAATGAATAGCAACGGCTCCAGAAGGATGGTCGTCAATTTCCAACCTCTAAATCAGCATACGACTGTGGTTAAAGAGTTGTTAGTTTGTTTACTGACCCATGAGAACCATATTCATATAAAACAAGCTTGGACAATAATTGGCACAAAGTTCTCTTTGCAAAAAAAATATCCAGACAACCATTATTTGACAGTGCACACCATTTACCATTCCTAAATAATACAACCATAAAACAATCACTACACATAAACTCATAATTTACCTTGGAAACCCAAACGAGAAAACCAACATTTTTTGGCTTCGGCCAGGATATTTTTTATTTAGCAATGGGCAAGTTACAAGACCTCTGGTTCATTTCTATGCTCCTCGGTGACATTTTGGCAGCCTCTCTACATCATTCACATCCAAAGAACCCCTCTCTCATTATGAGGAAACATGATATAGAATATTGTGTCAAGCGAGAAGATAGTTGGAAGGTCAGGCATCTCCAACACTTTAGCTTCTCTCCAGTCCGTTTCTCCTTCTTTTCTTTATGTGTTTGTCTTTTTCTCCCACATGGAAAGGTCTCGTGAGATTTTCATTACTCCTTTAGGTATAACACTATATTGCCTGACTTTACATTTATTACATACAAAATTGGACATCAATCGTGATGGCATGGGGCCCTTCATGACAACAAGTCGACCTCCTTCTTCATTCATAGCCTAAAACTTTGCATGTGTTGACCATATTAGACCTTGTGTTGATAACCAATTGTTCTTGTCGGATCCGATTCAGCTCACACCTCCCCATTGGGAGGATTTTGGTCCCCAAAAGCTACCAAGGATAGATGAGGGAACTTTCTTGCAATCTAGTTCCTCTCATACCAGTATGTTTTCCTTGTAGTCTTTCCCTTAAGACCAATCTGCCACATTTATTGTTGTCCTCTGTGAGTCCTTCACTCCTTGTGTTGCAGCACTGTGTCTTCCTTCAACTCCTCAATTCCAAGAGGTGCAAGGTATTCAACAATCGAAATAACTTGATGTTCTTCCTCCTCATCCAACATGGAGGGTTCGAACAACTTCAAATTTTCCATGTTCACCACTAAGTTTATCTTCATATAAGGTGGAAGTTTCATTATGAAGGCGTTCTTATTCACTTGTTCAATGATCTCAAATGGTCCATATCTAAGGGGCTTGAATTTCTTTGTTACTCCTTTCAGTCGTTCCTTACAAAGGTAGAGCCACACCTTATCTCCAACACGGAATTTATGATCCTCCTTATGTTAGTGATTCATATATTTGTACAACCATTGGTTTTTATCGAGATACTCCCAAACCCTTAGATGTATATGCCTGATCTTTTCCACGAATGTGCTTTCCTTTTTTTCTTCTCCTTGTAGTCATGCTTCTTCCTTCTATTGTCCATAAAGGATATCAAATGGTGAAGGAGGCAGATAACCAAAACAAGTCTTGAAAGGAGACTTATTGCTGGAAGAATGAAGCACTCTATTGTAAGAGTGTTGAATTTATACTATCTACTTGTCCCAAGTCTTCGGATGTTTTCTACTAGAACCTCTCAACAGCTGCACCAACGTCCTATTTACTACCTCGGTTTTTCCATCGGCCTGAGGATGGAAGGAATTGGAGTACTTCAACTTGGTATCCATTGTTTCCAAAAGTAATGTTCAAAATCTTCCTAAGAACATGTTGTCTCGATCAGATATGATGGAGGTTGGTAATCCAAAATGTACCCAGACATGGCTGAGAAATAGTTCAGTTGCTTCTCTCCCAAAGATTTCCTTCTTACAGGGAATGAGCACACACATTTTTATGAATTGGTAATACTACAACGAACAAGTATTCATGGCCTCTACGAGTCATGGGAAAACCTCCAACAAAGTCCATGGAGATGCTCTCCCAAGGTTTGCTTGGCACTGGCAATGGCATGTACAAGCCAAGTTTCTGATTGCTTGGCTTTCTAGTGTTGCAGAGAATGCAACCTCTAACAAACTTTTCCACCTGCTCCTGCATCTTTGTCCAATACACATACCACTGCAGATTCGCCATTGTCTTTGTCACGCCAAAAATATCCAACAACCCTAGAAGTGTGTGCTTCTCTCATCAACTGGACCCTTTTGTCCCAGGGTATGCTTAGTTTGTCTAGTTTGTACAGCAGCACATCTTGGAGGTGTTATTCATTTCCTTCCATGATAGCAACCAACCTCTCCTTTAGTTTCTTATAGACTCCTATGAATTCCTCATCTCCCTCATAATCTTCACTCAGAAGTTCATGAGTGAAAGGCTCAAGCTGTATTATCATTCCAATCGTTGTAATCTTATTTAGTGGTAGTCGAGAGAGCATTTCTTCTAGTCTATTCGTGACTCATTTCTTGTACTTAATCAATAAATGAAATTGTTGCAAGAAACCTAACCACTTGTAATACCTCACATGCTACATCTTGCTCTGATTATGTAGATATTGAAGGGGTTGATGATCCATGTGTATGATAGTATTTTTTCCCAAGAGGTAATGCTTCCACTTCTTCACTGATGTACAATTGCAAAGAGATCCTTATTGTACGTGGGGTAGTCAAGCACTGCTCCATGAAACAACTTTGAATGATATCACACAGGCCTTCCTCCCTCCATGAGTACTGCTCATATTGCATATCCACTAGCATTAGTCTCTAGCTCAAAAGGTCGTTGCAAATTTGGTATAGCTAACACTGGAGAATCATTGATTTTCTTCTTCAAGTATTCAAATGTTTTTCGTTGTGTCTTACCCCAATGAAAGCTCTTTCCTTTGGTTGTTATGGCATGAAATGGAGTTGCCACTATGGAATTGCCACTATGGAGAATTTTTATGATGAATTTTCTCAAATACTAAGTTGCTCCCATGAAACTCTTGACCTATGTCACATTGGTGGAAATAGGCCATTGGGTGATGGCATCAATCTTCTCTAGATCTACCTTTAGTTCTCCTCCTCCAATCATGTTTCCAAGATATGTCAAAGAGGTTTTTCCAAACTCACATTTCTGCAAGTTGGCAATCAATTGAGTCTTCCTCAAAGTCTCTAGTGCCACATGTCAGAGGTGCTCTTTCCAAGTATTGTTAAAGATTAGTAAGTCATCTAGATATACTATTACAAAGGAATCGATGAAGGGACGTAGCACATCATTCATTAGTCTCATAAACATTGCAGGTGCATTACATAATCCAAAAAGCATTACTAACCACTCATACAAACTTGTTTTGTTTTGAATCTTGTCTTCCATACATCTTTCACTTTGAACCTCACTCAGTGGTGTCCTGATTTGAGGTCCAGCTTAGTGAAGAATTTGGCTTGTTGTAGTTGATCCAACAAGTCATCAATCCTTGGAAAAGGATATATATTCTTGATGGTGATCTTATTCAAGGCATGGTAGTTAATGCACATTCTCCAGCTTTGATCTTTCTTTGGCACCATGATGATGGGTGAACCACTTGGTGATGTATCGGGTTTGATGACTCCTTGTTCCAACAACTATTGTAGTTACTTATTTACTTCATCTGCTTCGATGATGAACTACCTATACAGTGCAATGTTAGGCAGTGATGACTCCAGGAACAATTGAATCTCGTGGTCAACCTCTCTCTTGGGTGGTAGTCCATGAGGCTCTTTAAACACTTCCCTATAGGATTCAATCAGTTGTTGTAGTTGTTGGCGTTGCTCGCCACAACATACTTCCAAGGATGCCTTCATCTCCAACTCCTTTCCTTCTCCTTGCTACATTTCTTCTCTCAGGAACATCAATACAAACTTCTTTGTACTTCCCATGATCCTTCTTGCTTGATGAGCATTGATCACAGAGAGCTTAGCTTTGTCCTTGTGTGCATTTATGGCATAAGCTTTTCCATCCTTGACTAGCCTATATCGGTTCTCTCTCCTTCTAAAAATGGCATCCCTCACGTACAAATATGGACTTCCCAAGATGACTCCATATATGTCCATAGGAGCCACATCTGCAACTAGTTCATCAACAAAGTTTTGATTGATGAAAAACTTAAATTTGCATTGCTTGCTCACTTTCAATTCCACATCTTGCCTTACCCGGCCCAGGGGGTATGGTTGCGGATGATATTGAATATCCAACCTAAGCTTCTCAACCAATTGTGCAGAGATCAAGTTGAATTGTGAACCGGGATCAAACAAACAATCCACCTTGCTTTGATTCATGTGGATTTTAATGCAGAAATGTTTAGTCATTGTCTTCTCCTCCTTGTGACTGCAACCAACTAATACTACCTCTTTCTAAAAATTAGTGCAATTATTCTTCCCTTCTAATTCTAAGATGTTATCTACCCGTTCCTCACCATCCACTGATATCAATGCTTTCTTCTTTCTTTTTTGAAAATATTTGGGGCACTTCTCAAGGTGCAATTTCCAACAATTCTCCTCAGTGTGCCTCTTTTTATCACATCATTTACATTGTTGGATGGATGGTGTTTCTTCTTGTGTTGTTGCCACGATCTTCTTCTCATTCCACGTCTTCTTGTTTTTCTTCTTTCTATGTTGTTCTTGTGGTTCTACTTACTTGTAAGTAGTTTGTGGCTTTCTCTTGTCTCCCTCAAGGTATGTGCTTGAATATTGGCCTCATCAATTGTCTTTGGTCTAAATAACATCAGTTGTCTACGAATTTGAGGTTGCAATGCCCCCAAATACTTGACTAACATGTATGTACTTTTGAGAGAGACTCCCATCTAAATTTCTCTCTTCTTGAACTCTATTGTAAACTCCTACGTTGTTTGTCCTTGTCTCTGCCTGAAGTAATGTCATACTATTTGTTGTTGTTCCTCATATCCTATTGGATAAAATTGAGATTTGATTATGTCCTTGAACACCTTCCAATTAGTCAATGGTGGCTCATTTCCTAGTGCTTTGCTTACTGCATCACTCTCCCACCATGTTAAAGCATGGCCTTCAAGCTTCAACCGAGCAAAAGAAATATTTTGTTTTACAATTACCTCATGCACGTTGAAGTATACTTCCATCTGTTGTAGCCATTGGTTTAGTCTGATAGCATCCACTTCCCCAGTATATGGCTTGATGTCCACCTTGGCCCCCACACAAAAAGGTACCTATGTCTTATTGTAGCTACACTCTCCCATCTCTAGCTTAGCCTTACATTATGTCTCTGGCTTATTTTCTTCCTTCTTGGGGCATTCATGACAAGCCTTTGTTGATGGTGTTTCCTTGCTCTTCGTTGCCAATAGTTTTGACACTGTTGATGTCAATCTAGCCAAACTATGCTCAAAATGATCCAACCTGACCATGGGATCTTCTTCCTCTTCTCCTTCATAATGTTCCCTTGACATTTTTTGATGCTCTACTTCACTCTAGCCCTGGCAACAATTCTTCTCCCTTTCTTTTGTAATCACTCTGGGTATTTACCATGCAGGTCTCACTAAATGCATTCGAACTTCTGCTTTAATACCATATGATCCATAAATGGGAGGCTTATAGTCTATCCGTCTCACCAATACGAAAATCTTTGTAAAACAAACATAACCTTATCTCTTTGGATGATGGGAAATACTCGACCAATAAAACCACAAGACAAGTCATCCCAAATGAAAATGAAGTCAGAAGAAAGGAAAGTCAATTCGTAGGCAAGTCGAGTCAACCAAATTCAATTCGACCAAAGTCTGGTCGACTAAGTCAAATTAAACGAAAATCAGGTCGACCAAGAAAGCCAAACCAAACAAAAGAGACTCCAATCGAAAGGTGGGTGGATTGGGTTGACTAGGAAGGATTGACAATCAAATGAGGAAAGGAATTCGACCAAGAAAGAACCTCACCGGAAATGGGTCGACCCAAGGTTCAAATAAATAGTTAAAAGGCAAATTTGGCGACCAACCACGAAGGGAAAACCTTGGAAATTCGGATTTAGTAACCAGCAACTAAGGGGAAAGTGTGCAGGGCGATTTTGACCACCAGCAACGTGTAAAAAACGTTTGGAGGCTGGATTTGAAAATCAGTTGCGTAGGAAAACGTTTTGGGAATATTTTTGGTAACCTGCGGCATGTCAAAACATATGGAAGTCTATTGTGACATTCATTGGCAGAGAAAACGTTTTAGAAGTTGCTTTTGGCATTCAATGACAGAGGAAAATGTCTAAGGTGAAATTGGTAGTGGGTGAAATTTGTAAAAACGTGCATATGGTATGTGGGTAGCTAATAAACACCCAAAAAAACCCATCTTTTGATATATATTTTGTCTATGATTTATGGGAAAAGGAAAACACCCAGCTAATAAGTCGAGAATGTTCCCAACGACTCTAAATATGAAATTAAAAACCCCCAAAAGAATAGCAACGGCTCTGGAAGGAGGGTCGTCAATTTCCAACCTCTAAATCAACGTACGGGTGTGGTTAAATAGTTGTTAGTCTGTTTACTGACCCATGAAAACCATATTCATATAAAACGAGCTCATACAATAATTGGCACAAAGTTCTCTTTGCAAAAAAAATACACAGACAACCATTGTTTGACAGTGCACATCATTTACCATTCCTAAATAATGCAACCACAAAACAATCACCACACATAGACTCGGAATTTACCCTGGAAACCCAAACGAGAAAACCAACATTCTTTTGGCTTCGTCTAGGCTTTTTATTATTCGGCAATGGGCAAGTTAGAGACTCTATGGTTCATTTCTATGCTTCTTGACGACATCTGGGTAGCCTCTCTACATCATTCATAGCCAAAGAACCCCTCTCTCATTGTGTGGAAACATGATATAGAATATTGTGTCGACCGAGAAGATAGTTGGAAGGTTAGGCATCCCCAACGCTTCAACTTCTCTCTAGTATGTTTCTCCTTCTTTTCTTTATGTGTTTATCTTTTTCTCCCATATGTAAAGGTCTCATGAATGTTTCATTACTCCTTTACATATAACAATATGTTGCCTGAATTTACATTTATTACATACAAAAATGGACATCAATTGTGATGACATGGGACCATTCATGCCAACAAGTCGACCTCCTTCTTCGTCCATAGCATTAAACTTTGCTTGTGTTGATCATCTTAGAGCTTGTGCCGATAACCAATCGTTCTTGTCAGATCTGATTCGAATCATCGGTGGCACTAGGAGCACAAGGTTACTCTTAGGGAGCTTACAAGAACCTACTAGGCCAGCGCACAGGGAAACCTATTCCCAACAACTCCCCTCTTCGATCTAAGCCTTTCCCAAAGGAAACCCAGAGAGAAAAACACACCCAAACCACCAAGGATTTACAGGGTAAAACCACTACAATAGCTCACAACTCTCCAATTCCTACCAACTCCGCTCCCAACAAAGAGTATTTCCTAATGAGTGACCTCCCATTTGAATGACAAAATTCTCCAAAACTCACTAAGCCTAAGGCTTAAGTATGCATGCAAATAACATGATAAGTGGCACATGAATAATCATGTTCCCCTCTCTTGGGAACTCATCCCACCTTTTCGGACTTAGGATAAAAACAATACAAGACACAACTTAGGCTTGGTCATTTTAGGAAAATTTTATTATATTCCTTTACTTAAACCCCTAGATTAAGCCCTCCTCATAAGCCCTTAGCCCCCTAGATTAAGCCCTCCTCATAAGCCCTTAGCCCCTTTTCCCTCTCGTGGAGTCATAGCCCCCCATACTCATATGTCCCAGGTGTGCAACAATGCTATATTTTATTAAAAAGAGAGTGATTACGATTTACAATGCTAGCTCACTAGCCTCGGCATACAGCTCACCAACCTCATATCACACAAGCACTCTAGCCCAAAACGCATATATATACAGGGACTCATGCCCAAAATCCATCCTGGCTCACCAACCTAGAAGAACATACATACATATATCCACATTTTCCAATTGGGGGTGTTACATATAGCATGCTCATCCGAGTGAGTTCTTTCAATTTCCCCTCTTTCATTTCAACAGTTAGTTTAATTAGTTCACCAAAGGAAATTGGGAACTAACCCTAGATAAGCTCACATATCCTTTATTGCTTTGTTGTTATTTACATGTTGAAAATCCTAATTAACCTACAAACCTAGATAACTAATTAAAATTAAAACCTTTATTAATTTAGAGGCTTTGTTCTCTTCTTTTTTCTTCATATTCCTTAAGGTGTAAACTCAGGTGGTGACTCTAGTGTTTCCTTCCTCTTTGTCGGTGGTGTTTGTAATAGTGTTGTTTCCAATCCCTATCCTCACACTACAAAGCCAAGTAGTAAAAAGTATTAGAAACGATTTGTCCACTTAGAATTGAACAATGTTATAAAATTGTAAACCAAATCTATACCTATACATGTGTATGTACATAAAGAGAGATGTTAGTAAAGATTTCTATTTGATCCCTCGAGGAAAATCTTTACCAAAAAAAGCTAAGTTAGCATAAATTCTATGCATGAAGACTTAGCTATAGGGTGATTACCCCATACCCAATCAGTAAAGCATTGCTCTTGTATGGAAAAGGGTGTAAGGTACAAATCCATGTTAAGTTGGTATTTGCAATGTATTGATGCAATATTGAGGTTCAAAGCTAATCAAAAAAGAAAAAGAAAAAACAAGAACTTTCATTGCATGGGTAATGCTTACTAGAGATGTTCCAAGATACCCATGGTTCATGTTTGTCTTTGTGTAAAGATTCATAAGCTCGTCTTGGTAAAATAAAAAACTAGCATAGATCCCTCTTATATGTAGACGTATTAAATGAAGACTTATTAAATGAACCTTGGGTTTTTTTCAAACTTGGTTCACGTGTTGGTATAGGGATGCTAATTTTACATTAGTTTTTTTTCTGAATTTCGTTGTCATATAGGGATGCTAATTTTACACTAGTTTTTTTTCGAAATTTCGTTGCTATAGAATTGCAACGCAAATACAAACCAAGTGACTTAGTATGCATGCGCACACACATGCATAGATCCATCTTACCCCTAGATCTATTAAGATTTGAGAGGGAACAAATACCCTAACAAACACCAAGCACCCATGAACTTTGGCAACCTTGGCATGTCTTGATAGGCATATTGGACTTTTATCTGATTATTATGACTAAAAGCATTGAGCTACCATAATAGAAATGGTAACCAATGAAATGCCAATAACATCAAGGAACAAAAGCATCACCAATAATCTCCACATGAACATAGACCACCCTTGAAATGATGGAAGCGGTTGGTATCCCTTGCAACAATTTCACGTTCAACAATCCTGGATATTAATTTGGTGGCAGTATGACAGTCACCACATATACGAAGATTTTTGCTGATTCGGATAGGTGTTCCTGGTGGAGTGCTAATAAGCCCAAACGCAATAGCTAGCTTCTCACTATGGTGACTAAGAATATACTCCTTTTGCTCCTCTTCAACATCATGCAACACAAAGTTTGTGTCCGGCACAAATCCTGCTTCCTCTATCTGCTCAAGTAATCGATCTAGCATAGCATATATCTCCCTTGATTGTGGATGTGATTTGTCATCTGCAACAAATGTATGCACTGTATTCTGCACCTCAATCCAAGAACGTCCAGGTTGTTTTCTCAACCCCTTGTCTTTCATAATCTGTCTCACATTCACTGCATCGACCCACCTGCCATCTGCCGCATAGATGTTTGCAAGTAGTATGTGTGTTCCTACACATTGTGGTTCCAACTCAAGAAGGCATTCTGATACGCGTTTTCCTAGCTCAATATTGCCATGGACTTTGCAGGCACCAAGCAACGCTCCCCAGACAACAGCATCAGGTTTCAATGGCATTTTGTTAATAAAGTCGTCTGCTTCATCCAAGTGCCCAGCCCGACCAAGAAGATCAACTATACAAGTATAGTGTTCGACTGTTGGTTCAATACCATGATCTGTATCCATGGAATTAAAATAGTGCCAGCCTTCATCCACTAGACCTGCATTACTACAAGCAGAGAGAACACCAATGAAGGTGACATGGTCTGGCTTTACACCTTGTTGTTGCATTTGTCCAAAGAGTTTGAGTGCCTCTGTACCAGGCCCGTGCTGAGCATATGCTGCAATGATTGCAGTCCAGGACACCACATCTCCCTTGAGCAATGAATCAAATGTTTGTCGTGCATCTTCTATGCTTCCACATTTTGAATACATTGTAACAAGGCCGCTCTTAACAGAAACATATGACTCAAATCCAGCCTTGATGATAAGGGCATGCACCTGTTTTCCTTTTTCAAGGACTGATATGTTGGCACATGCACTAAGAATGCTAGCAAAGGTGTAGTCATTCGGCTCGATCCCTGATCTTTGCATTTGAAAAGCGAGCTCTAAAGCCTCTTCGTCATAGCCCTCATCAACGCATCCCATGATCATGGCAGTCCATGAGACCACATTTCTTACAGACATCTCACCAAACACTTGGTATGCATCATCTATGCTTCCGCATTTGGCATACATAGCAGTAAGAGCATTTCCTGCAGATAAAAATGACACAAGTCCATTTCTTATGATATGGGTATGGAGTTGCTTACCTTGTTCAAGAGCAGCCAGGTTCCCACACGCGCTAAGCACAGTGGCGAATGTAAACTCATTCGGCTTAACACTTACCTGTTGCATTTTACCAAAGAGGTGCAAAGCCTCCGCCTCCTGGCCACACTGACCAAATCCAACAATCATGGTCGTCCACGAAACAACATCTCGCTCACGCATTACATCGAACAGTTGCCTTGCATCCTCGATTCTTCTGCATTTGGCATACATAGTTACCAGAGAATTCCCAACAAAGAGATTTGATTCAAACCCCATTCTGATCACCTGGGCATGGAGCCGCTTCCCCTGTTCGGCTGAAGCCAAAACAGCGCAAGCACGCAGAACACTAGAAAAGATAAATGGGTTTGGCTTCATATCCGTCCAATTCATCCAACTCAAAACTTTCAGAGCCTCCTCTGAATTACCATGCTGAACATATCCTGTAATCATAGAAGTCCATGTCACATCATTCCGGTCATGCATTTCGTCAAACACTTGCCGGGCATCCTTCATGCTTCCACATTTCACATACATATCTATAATGGCATTTCCCACAAAGGCATCTGACTCAAACCCAACTCTGATAATATACCCAAGAACCTGTTCCCCGCTTTCAATCAAACCAAATCTCGCACACGCCTTCAAAACACTGGCGAATATGAACGCGTCTGGCTTTACATCCGTCCACAGAATTCCCAAAAACAGCTTTATAGTTTCTAACTCATTCACTCCCTTGATATAACCCGCCATCATCACTGTCCAGGACACTTCATCTCGCTCAGGCATTTTGTCAAAGACTCGGCGTGCATCCTCCATAAGGCCATCTTTTGCATATGCTTTGATAAGACTATTCCCTTGGGATAGATTTGGTTGAAGACCATTTTCAATCATCTGGGTGTAAACCCATTTCGCCTCTGGCAAGGCCTTTTTATCCATACATTTCTCCAAAAGCTGCGCATAGGTTTTGTAATGCGCCTGAATGCCTTGTTGATTCATGTTAACTAAATTGTCCAGCGCTTCCTTCAACTGTCCTTCTCTGCATGTTGTGATTACTTTCGCACCACTTTCACTGCAGTCTCTAATGGCGGCCTGAGCACAGAAACCACTGATCCTGGTCCCAAAACCAATAGATAAATGCAGCTTGTTCAACAGTTGCAGGGCTGGCAAATGCTTCTGTGATTTTAATATCTTGGTAACAGTTATGCGGGTTGTGAAGTAATTCATATTAGCACATTATTCTCCATAAGATATCAAAGCGATGCGAAAGCATGCCATGGAATGTTTAAACCAATGCTGGAAATCATTTTAATCGTGTATTTGCAAAACTTGGTATGCATCAATTCGGCAAGTTAGTAGCTTTTGTTTTTTGCACATGAAGCTAGGAACTGTTATAGCTTGCAGTGGGGAAGAATTTTTTTTGGTTTTCAATCCAAGCAGGGCTATCGGTTCAGGAGCATTTTCAGAGTCATTTCGTAGAGTTTAGACTACGGCCGATCAATATATGCTGAATAATTTTTTTCCAAAAATTAAAGGACAAGTCTAAACAATCTATTATTGAATGTCATTTTTTTCCATTACAATATTTTGAAATAGGTATGAGAACGATAGATCTGATTC
>ML809021.1:118818-133234 GCA_009831015.1 Picea engelmannii
CAACAATTTCACGTTCAACAATCCTGGATATTAATTTGGTGGCAGTATGACAGTCACCACATATACGAAGATTTTTGCTGATTCGGATAGGTGTTCCTGGTGGAGTGCTAATAAGCCCAAACGCAATAGCTAGCTTCTCACTATGGTGACTAAGAATATACTCCTTTTGCTCCTCTTCAACATCATGCAACACAAAGTTTGTGTCCGGCACAAATCCTGCTTCCTCTATCTGCTCAAGTAATCGATCTAGCATAGCATATATCTCCCTTGATTGTGGATGTGATTTGTCATCTGCAACAAATGTATGCACTGTATTCTGCACCTCAATCCAAGAACGTCCAGGTTGTTTTCTCAACCCCTTGTCTTTCATAATCTGTCTCACATTCACTGCATCGACCCACCTGCCATCTGCCGCATAGATGTTTGCAAGTAGTATGTGTGTTCCTACACATTGTGGTTCCAACTCAAGAAGGCATTCTGATACGCGTTTTCCTAGCTCAATATTGCCATGGACTTTGCAGGCACCAAGCAACGCTCCCCAGACAACAGCATCAGGTTTCAATGGCATTTTGTTAATAAAGTCGTCTGCTTCATCCAAGTGCCCAGCCCGACCAAGAAGATCAACTATACAAGTATAGTGTTCGACTGTTGGTTCAATACCATGATCTGTATCCATGGAATTAAAATAGTGCCAGCCTTCATCCACTAGACCTGCATTACTACAAGCAGAGAGAACACCAATGAAGGTGACATGGTCTGGCTTTACACCTTGTTGTTGCATTTGTCCAAAGAGTTTGAGTGCCTCTGTACCAGGCCCGTGCTGAGCATATGCTGCAATGATTGCAGTCCAGGACACCACATCTCCCTTGAGCAATGAATCAAATGTTTGTCGTGCATCTTCTATGCTTCCACATTTTGAATACATTGTAACAAGGCCGCTCTTAACAGAAACATATGACTCAAATCCAGCCTTGATGATAAGGGCATGCACCTGTTTTCCTTTTTCAAGGACTGATATGTTGGCACATGCACTAAGAATGCTAGCAAAGGTGTAGTCATTCGGCTCGATCCCTGATCTTTGCATTTGAAAAGCGAGCTCTAAAGCCTCTTCGTCATAGCCCTCATCAACGCATCCCATGATCATGGCAGTCCATGAGACCACATTTCTTACAGACATCTCACCAAACACTTGGTATGCATCATCTATGCTTCCGCATTTGGCATACATAGCAGTAAGAGCATTTCCTGCAGATAAAAATGACACAAGTCCATTTCTTATGATATGGGTATGGAGTTGCTTACCTTGTTCAAGAGCAGCCAGGTTCCCACACGCGCTAAGCACAGTGGCGAATGTAAACTCATTCGGCTTAACACTTACCTGTTGCATTTTACCAAAGAGGTGCAAAGCCTCCGCCTCCTGGCCACACTGACCAAATCCAACAATCATGGTCGTCCACGAAACAACATCTCGCTCACGCATTACATCGAACAGTTGCCTTGCATCCTCGATTCTTCTGCATTTGGCATACATAGTTACCAGAGAATTCCCAACAAAGAGATTTGATTCAAACCCCATTCTGATCACCTGGGCATGGAGCCGCTTCCCCTGTTCGGCTGAAGCCAAAACAGCGCAAGCACGCAGAACACTAGAAAAGATAAATGGGTTTGGCTTCATATCCGTCCAATTCATCCAACTCAAAACTTTCAGAGCCTCCTCTGAATTACCATGCTGAACATATCCTGTAATCATAGAAGTCCATGTCACATCATTCCGGTCATGCATTTCGTCAAACACTTGCCGGGCATCCTTCATGCTTCCACATTTCACATACATATCTATAATGGCATTTCCCACAAAGGCATCTGACTCAAACCCAACTCTGATAATATACCCAAGAACCTGTTCCCCGCTTTCAATCAAACCAAATCTCGCACACGCCTTCAAAACACTGGCGAATATGAACGCGTCTGGCTTTACATCCGTCCACAGAATTCCCAAAAACAGCTTTATAGTTTCTAACTCATTCACTCCCTTGATATAACCCGCCATCATCACTGTCCAGGACACTTCATCTCGCTCAGGCATTTTGTCAAAGACTCGGCGTGCATCCTCCATAAGGCCATCTTTTGCATATGCTTTGATAAGACTATTCCCTTGGGATAGATTTGGTTGAAGACCATTTTCAATCATCTGGGTGTAAACCCATTTCGCCTCTGGCAAGGCCTTTTTATCCATACATTTCTCCAAAAGCTGCGCATAGGTTTTGTAATGCGCCTGAATGCCTTGTTGATTCATGTTAACTAAATTGTCCAGCGCTTCCTTCAACTGTCCTTCTCTGCATGTTGTGATTACTTTCGCACCACTTTCACTGCAGTCTCTAATGGCGGCCTGAGCACAGAAACCACTGATCCTGGTCCCAAAACCAATAGATAAATGCAGCTTGTTCAACAGTTGCAGGGCTGGCAAATGCTTCTGTGATTTTAATATCTTGGTAACAGTTATGCGGGTTGTGAAGTAATTCATATTAGCACATTATTCTCCATAAGATATCAAAGCGATGCGAAAGCATGCCATGGAATGTTTAAACCAATGCTGGAAATCATTTTAATCGTGTATTTGCAAAACTTGGTATGCATCAATTCGGCAAGTTAGTAGCTTTTGTTTTTTGCACATGAAGCTAGGAACTGTTATAGCTTGCAGTGGGGAAGAATTTTTTTTGGTTTTCAATCCAAGCAGGGCTATCGGTTCAGGAGCATTTTCAGAGTCATTTCGTAGAGTTTAGACTACGGCCGATCAATATATGCTGAATAATTTTTTTCCAAAAATTAAAGGACAAGTCTAAACAATCTATTATTGAATGTCATTTTTTTCCATTACAATATTTTGAAATAGGTATGAGAACGATAGATCTGATTCAAAGTGAGAGGTATCTTGTCACTATACCCATCAGCAGGTTATCTATGGGGTGTGGTTTTTCTTGAATAATAGTGGTGAGTCAGCGTGGAAGTTGTTCCTATCCCCATTGTTGATTGACAACTATATTGTTGGTTGCCAACTAGGTTATGAGAGGTTGTAGTGAGTCAGCGTGCAAGCTACTCCTATCCCCACTGTTGATTGACAACTATATTGTTGGTTGCCAACTAGGTTATGAGAGGTTGTAGTCTAAATGTTCTACGAAATTACGATTTTTTAGGGGACACTTGCCCCAAATCTAGTGAGAAATTGTTAGATCTGCATATTTGAATGATTATTTCTGTATATTCAGAAATGGATTTTAAACAACAAAAAATAGTGATTTCGTGCATATTTATGTTGTCGATTCAACTAAATGTCAATTAGACAACGTCATATTGGCTGTAATCCATTTTTTTAAAGTAAACTCCAATTAAAGATTTTTTATTTTTATTTAATTATAGTTAAAATGAATCTATGCTAGTTAATAATAATAATAAAATATTGTTGACCCATTTTCATGGGTCCCCTCTTTTTTTTTTTTATGCCACACATACAATCCTTTTTTCCACCCAATTTTATTTTGTTTATACTTAGGAACAAATTTTACAACACTTGGTTATTTTATTGATTTGTGCAAGATTCATTATCCTATGTGGAGTTTGTGCGAGATTCATTATCTTTTGCGGAAATTCTTTTTTCTATAACAATTTCCCCGCATTCCGCACAAGTCATGCCCCGCACAGCCCAATATTTAGTTTATTTTAACCTCCCCTCTGTGCAAAGAACTGTTCATCAACCTCCTCTTCGCACAACATTTTCTTCCATGCAACTCTTCTGTGGGACACCCTGCATAACATGCTCTCTACACTCACCATACCTCCGCACTTCCACACACATTTCCTCTTCTGCACTTTTGAAGTTCCACACAAGTAATGTCGTCAAGATTGATCTCTTTATATCTATACTTAGTGTAATCTTTATGAATATCGTTCACCTTGCACATTCTTCAAGGGTCACTTATTGCACATTAATGAATTCTGATTTGCAAGGTAAAGGGTGGTGATCCGAGGATAATGTGATTAAATATCCTACTTCCTTATGAATCACTCTATTTTCAAATAACTTCCATTTGTGGCTTGTTGAACTTATGCTTATACTGAGTGGGGGGGTGAATCAGTATAAGATAGTTTTTACTTTATTTAACCATTCATCAATCAATCATTACCTGAGAAACAATAATCACATATAAACTCAAATCACAATGCACAGAGTTTAACATGGAAACCCTTGCGGGAGAAAACCACAAAAACTTATCTTTTATAAAGGTTTGTAGACACCTACTATTACAAAGATTGTAGCCGCCAACCTACCAGAGACACCAATCTCCTTAACTGAGCACCAACTCAGCAAGATGTAGTGTAATTTTCCCAAGCCAATTTTTTCGCTTGGAACACTTATTTGATTAACTGTTTACTGTTGTTTACTGTGTTTGCAGGTTTACTTCAGAAAGTTGCACATTGATGGTTTATTCATGGGATATTACACATGGAGATATAGATATGACATATATCATAAACAAATAACAAGATGCAAGCATATAACACCAGTATAGAATCAATAGCTTCATATCTGACCTTTGATTAGATAGTAGAGTGATCCAGATACAATGGATCTGTAGATCTGAGAAAATTCAATAAGAATAATGAAGCTGGAAGAATAGTTGCTCCAAGACTTCACAAAACTGCAGCTAATAGCCTCCCAAGGCTCCACAATAACCTTATGAAGAGATAAGATCAGTGTTGCCCCAGTGGATGACTGAAGCCTTGTCTGTTGGATGATATGTGCCCTCCTGGCTGGTTGTACGACCCCAATAATTCGGCCTTCCTCCTCAAGGCCTCCAAACAATACAAAAACCCCCCGATTAGTAGATGGGGGCAAGATAAACCCCCAGATGGAGTTTCAAGATGAATGGAAAAGATCTGACCCTTCAGATGAGCAAATCCACTTTTTGCAATGCGCCTTCCTTCTCTCTAAAGCTCACTATTTCGACCTCCCTCTTCAAGGTCTCCAAAAAACCCCAAAATCTCCAAAACTGTAGATTGGGGCAAGTCAAACCCCCTAACCAAGTCTCAAACTGAATGATAAATATTTGGACCTCCAAATGGTTGAATCCTCAATCTACAGTGCGCCCTCCTTCTCTCCAACTCGTGCCAAGTTCCAATAAATAATAAAACAGAAAACTCTCCTCCATAATGAGTTAGATAGAATGCCCTAGGCCCTACAAAGAAAACCCAGAAGTCCTTTTGTCCAAACTCCTTCTCCTTTACCCAGATCGAATGAATCTCCTCCAGATGGTGCGCCCCCTGAAGTTGTGCCTTGTCTCCTTCTTTGTTGATGGATAGAACCAAAACCTGTTGTAGTATGGTGTGGGAGGAATGTTGCACCCCCAAGACCAAGCTTGGATCAAGATAGGTGTAATCTTTCACCACCAAGTTGATCTCTAGGGTTTGTAACCTCAAAACCCTGAAAGAGTCTTTGTGCTCAAGAGCCCAAAATGTGAAATCAATAATAATCCAGAATGAGTGAGAAGTGCTCCCTTCCTTTCTTTTATACCCCTGACCTATTTCTTTGTTGAGTTAGTTAACCCCTGAGGTTAACTCCTATATTTTCCACACATGTTCTTTTTCTTTTCTTCATTTCACCTTTTTCCACCCAAAGTCAACTTAAGATTATAACATTGTGCTCAGGTACATGCTTTGGTGTATTTTAGTCCCCATGCTATATGAGACTATAGTCTAGTGGGGAATCCTAGACTACTAAGTCTCTCACAACCTCTTTATCAAGCGGTGGGGGACATTACAGTCTCCCCTGCTAGAAATTGCTTTCCCACATGCAATTATGAACCTATCTCCTGAAGAACATGTTCACCTTCCCAAGTGGCATCCTCTATAGGTAAGTTCTTCCACATGATCAAGTTTTCCTTGATGCTCCTCTTCCTTAACCTCTTCTCCCTTACTTCTAATACTTCTCTAGAATCAGTATCAATTTCCCCTCTTCATCCAAGGGTGGTAGTTCCTTAATAGGAGTGATGTGTTTACCTATAGCTCTTTTTAGGCATGACAGATGAAAAACATTGTGTATCTTGTTGCCTTGTGGTAGATCAAGCTCATATGCCACATCCCATATCTTTGTGTTTACCCTGTATGGTCCAAAGAAGCGAGGTTGGATATTTTTTGCACCACTCCTCTTAATGGATGTATGTCTGTATGGTTGAAGCCTCAAATATACTAAATCACCAACCTCAAATGTGGGCTCCACCCTATGCTTATCTGCTTGTACCTTTTGTTGATTATGTGCCCTTTGCAAGTGGTCTTTAAGCTCTCTGAGTATATCCTGACTCTGTTGGATCCAATCCTATACCATTGGAGCCTTGTTGTCACCGAAAACAATCTCCACAAAGGAGAGGGGATCATAACTATATAAGGCCCTGAAAGGTGACATACCAATGGACATGTGATAGGTGGTGTTGTAACAATATTCTCCCAAGTGAAGCTAATTAACCCATGCCTTTTGCTGCCCTGAAACATAATTCTGAAGGTATCCTTCAACCCATTTGTTGACTATCTCAGTTTGGCCATCTGTTTGAGGATGATATCTAGTGTTGGGGGTTAAGGCCATACCTACCAACCTGAATAGGTCCTGCCAAAAAGTGCTCATGAACCTGTTGTCCCTGTCACTCACAATGGTTATGGGTAAACCATGCAACCTGAAAACCTCTCTAAAGAAAAAATTTGCAACCTGTGTGGCACTGTAATATGTGGCAATGGAAAAAAAGTGAGCAAATTTGGTTAACCTATCCACCACCACAAAAATGCAATCATTGCCCTGGGCCTTGGGAAATCCCATGATGAATTCCATGGATATACTTTCCCATTTATTCTCAGGAATGGGAAGTGGTTGCAATAACCTTGCTGGATGAGTGTGTTCATCCTTGTTTTCCTGACAAGTGGTGCATTCCTTGATGTGGCGCATCACATCTTCCTGCATGCCCTTCCATGTGAATATTTCCCTTATTTTCCTGTATGTTTTGACGAACCCCTGATGCCCTGCTACCGGTGAATCATGGCATGCATGTAGCACTCTGGTTTTAAAGTTTGACTCGTGAACCAAGAAGATTCGGCCCTTGTGATATATGATGTCATCCATAATCCTAAAGTTTTCATCTTGCACCTCCCATCCATTAATTCACATGCAAACCTGTTTTTCGAATATTCCACCAAAAGGTGGGCCTTCCAGTCAACTAAAATGTCGGTCATCGCATAAACCGATGGTCTTATGGATAAGGCATCAGCCACCACATTATTTTTTCCTTTGACAAATTCAATGTCAAAGTCATATGTCTAGATCTGGCTAACCCATTTATGTTGTCTCTCATTTAAGTCCTTTTGATCCAAAAAGTACTTGAGGTTATTGTGATTTGTCCTCACAACAAATTTGGACCCAACCAAGTAATATTTCTTGAACTTAGCCAATGCATGCATGATGGCTAACATCTCTTTTTCATATATGGTATAGAGAAGCTTAGGACCCCTCAGTTTCTGGCTCTCATAGACAATGGGGTGCCTATTCTGCATAAGTACTGCTCCAATGCCCTCCCCTGAGGCATCACACTCCATTGTGAAAGGTTGTGCGAAATCTGGTAGAGTCGGTACCAGACAAGTGCTCATTACCTTTTTCATCTTGTCAAAAGTCAATTGTGCCTCTTGAATACACTTGAATGCACCCTTTCTAGTCAAATCAGTCAAAGGTGCACAAAGTTGAGAGAAGCCTTTGAAAAACCTCATGTAATAGCAACAGATGCCCAGAAATCCTTTGAATTCGGTGAGGGTCCTAGGTGTTGGTCAGTCAAGTATAGCTTGTATCTTCTCTTGGTGTACTTGTACTCCTTTCAACCCAATGATGTGTCCCAAATAGATAACCTCGGTCATCCCAAATTCACATTTGGATTCTTTAGAATATAAAGATTGTCCTTCCATGATGGCTAAGATCTGTTCTACATGATGAAGATGCTCCTCCCATGTTTTTTTATAGATCAACAAGTCATCAAAGAAGCCTAAGAGGAACTTCCTTAATTTCTTGTTAAAGACATGATTCATGCATGACTGGAAGGTGGCTAGAGCATTATTTAACCCAAAGGGCATTACCAAGAAATCATAGTGACCATAATGACATTTGAAAGTTGTCTTAGGCACATCTTGCTACCTCTTTTTTATCTGATGATAGCCAGAGTGCAATTCTATCTTTGTGAAGTATACACCCCCATGAAGCTCGTCCAATAGCTCATCAATCCTTGGGATGGGGTATTGGTTCTTGATAGTCTTCTTATTCAATGCTATGTAATCAATGCACATGCGCATTGTCCCATCCTTCTTTTTCACTAACACCACTAAAGATGCAAAGGGACTGGAACTTGTCCTAATGTGGCCCATATCTAAAAGTTCTTTGATTGCCTTTTCAATATTGTCCTTATACTTCTTTGGGTGTCCGTAAGGGGTGGTAATGACAGTTTTCTCTCCCTCTTCCGACTCTATGATGTGCTCAAACCCCCTATCTGGTGGTGCTCCTGGAGGAATAGGTTCAAAGACCTTGTTGTGTCTGTCAATGATTCTCTGAATATATGGAGAGCAATGTGTATCCCCTTTCTTATCCACCTGAACTGATATTCTACATTATGTTGCATAAACAATGTCTTCTCTCCTGAATATGTCCTCCATGTGCTTTGTTGTCGCCACTCTAGGTGTGTTTCCTGTCATACCCTTGAGTACCACCTTTTTCCCACTTTCCTCCATGAAAGACATCTCCATGGTTTTGTAGTTGGTAGTGATTGGCCCCAATGTACTAAGCCACTGAACTCCTAGGATGATGATAGTATCTTGAAGGTCCGTTACATAAAAATCTTGTGCCAAGTCATGTCTGCCTAATGTAAGTTTCATTCCTAGAATATACATGTCACAAGGCATAGTGCGTCCCCCTGCTACCTCCACAAGGAATCCTTCAAACTCAACTATAGGTATATGCCTTCTTTTCAGTAAGGTTGAATCAATGAAGTTGTGTGAAGCACCCCCATCAATGAGAACTGAAACTTTATGCCCCTGTAGCACTCCTCTCATCCTAAAGGTGTTGAATTTGGGTACCCCATTGATTGATTGTATGTTGTAAGGTTGTGATCTGCATCCTCCTCATCTTCATTCTCTGTGGGATTTGATTCCATGTTTTTTATGTGGCCGAAATCTTCTTCCTTCTCATCATCGGAAATCACTTCAATGTAGTGAGCCTTGCCTTTACCCATGCATTTGTTTGTTGTGTTAGTGCTCTGTAAACTTCATTCGGCTGAGAAACAAATGACAGAGGCAACCTACAAACCAACTTTGAGACCCGAAACTAGCCTTTCAAACATGGAGAGGGCTCTCTCAGGAGACGTTGTCTCAGTACAGGATTTGGCTTTAAGTTGTTGGCTAGATTTAACACCTTTAAATAATAAGTTTTGGTTCCATTGGTGAAAGATAATAAGACCTCGGGCTTTGGAGTCGATTTAAGAACATGATAGAAACAAATGACTCGGTGACTGAACTTGAGAGGATAAATGCTAAGCAAGCAACAGTTTTCAGTTTAAAATTGTTTTGTGTGGCAATGGGGAAAAACACATGAAGCAACTTGGAGCACTAATGAGGATGAATTCATAGTTAACTTAGAGGAAAGTTGGTTTGTCTAAATGGCGTGAATCCTAGGGCACTGTGCAACAAATCCCAGGTTCGAAATTATGTTCCTATTTAGATAGAAATAGATATGAATAAAGAATACAAGAAGTATGTACGCAAAGAAAGGAAACAATACCTCCAACTGCTACAATTAGAATCTTTTCATCAAAGCTTCGGGACTTTTTCATTAAATTTCGATCAAGCTTAAATTACATTCAATAGTCACTGTCTACACTAGTTTTTCCAACCAACCTGGCTTACATTGAAAAGATAAAATATATAGGTGAGGGCGCTGCTTGGGCTACCCTGCTCTCTAGATACCATCCCTAAAATTTAGGAAACTGATTGTTCTATGTTAAATGGCTTTTTGCATGACACCTTTCCAGAAATAGAAAACAATTGTATTCGGTCGCATCATAATTGCTTGTCTTTGCCACAGGGATTCGGTTATCAGTGAGGTCTCTTCATGGGGAGAGTGATGTGTCGATTCCTTCCTTTGACAGGATACCCGAATGATCAAGCGCTCTGTCAGATTCCCGCCATCCACTGTAACAACCTTGATTTTTGTCGCGCACTCATTTGTTGGGGTCTGTACGTGGCGAGTTACTGCTGACTGTCGTAGTCGTTACCACAAATGACAAAACTGTCTAAGGGCGATGCCTCCTTCAAAACTATCAAGATTTGTGCCACATTTGAGATTACAAGAATGAACTTAGTTAATCATGTTTCTTCTACGTGTTGGCAAGGGTTGTGCCGAATTTCTCCCCGACCGCTTCACATTCTCTAAAGTGCTTCGCATTCCCTTATTTCAACAACCTTTGTGTTTTGCGCAGCTGTACGATTGTGTCTTGTGCATCTCTGAGTTGTCTCTTGATCCATGTCATGTTTCCTTTGCGGCCTTGTGATGATGACACTTCAAGGGTCTTCGTTGCTAACTGTCGTCTCAATTCCCTATTTTCTTGGTAAAGTTCGATGATAGAGAGTTGCGCTTGCTTCAGCTGTTGAGATGGCTCTCGAACATTTGTGCCTCTGACATATGTCCTCCTCGTTCTACTCCATCTTTCTCGACTTGTACCTTTGACAGGTTCCAACCGAATAGCGTGCATAAGTAATTCTTCGGCAACTGACCTTGCGCACGGTTCACTCGGGACTCAGGTTTCCCTAGCTTCCTTGTTCTTATTTGGCCTGCCCCTTCTCCGGGGTACTCATTGTTGGGGGGACAGGGCTTCCGACCTATTTCCTTCATGCGCATTTTCTTCCACTCCAGCCTCCATGTAGTGTGGTATTACCCTTTCCGCGGATAGAGAGAAATCTCCTTTTGGATCCTTGGGGATGCCTGCTATGAGAAAGAACGAATCCTAGTTGCTTCCAAACTATCTTAATTCCTCAGCTACCAGCAATTTAATAAGTGATACATGAGAGAGTTTCCTTTTCGATTGATCCACTTCAACCTTTACGTTGTTTTCCATCTCCTGGAGATTTTGGTGTAGGAAAAAGGGAAGACTTAATGGTCTTCTTCCTGTGAAGTGCATCAACAATCTAATGTGATGCAAATGTATCATGTTGAACCTCCCTTCACAGGTGAAATATCTCCTAATTACCCTAAGCAGTTTCTAGAAAGATTCCTGCAAATATCTGCTCGGGACGCCTACCTCGACCTTCCCACCTAAACAATCCCGCTTGATGAAATATTCATAGCACCGGGCATACAAGGGCATGCCTTTGAACCACCTTTCACCACGCAGGGGGATCTCTGTTGCGGTCGAAAAAATTTCCTCAGTCACCTGGAAAATGACACCCGAGATCATTGTGAAGAAACCGTCGAAACTGAGTGCGAACTGCTTAGCCGGTCTCATATTATATCCTTGAATTTTCCTACAGAAAGTCATGCACCCGAATTGTTCGAAGGACGCTCTAACCTCCGGATCTTCGTTGATCAATGTCAATTTTGGGGGCTCGGGCCCATCGCTTCTGCCACTTCACGTGCCCTTCCTTATGCTTTGGGAGGTTTCCATGGTGCAACACGCATTTTCCCTGCGCGCGGTGAATTAGTTATGGGTCCAAGGAAGTAATCTTGATCAACTTGGGCTTGTGAGAGAAAAATACAAACAATGCATAAGCTTGATTGGTGAATAGAATGCATGTAGAACATTTGTAATTTATAACAGAGCGGGCAGGAGGTGGGAACGTACCAAGGAACATTAAATTCATAGCGACTAGATGTTTCAAAATGAACTGAATATTTCCCATAGCACATCCATGCAATGAGTACACTTCGGAGTGTGTGAAGTACAGCTGATAAGGGTTGCATGGCATACATGATACGAGCGTCGTGATTTTTCATTCTTCCAACCTTCATAATGAGTTGATGATGGTCATTGCACTTGCCGATGCAAATTTTTTTGAACAACATGCCTCGACCTTCAGCACGTAAAACTTCCTTTCTGATAGGACCCAACTCTTTGGGAAAAGACTCGTACCATTTACACATGTTTCGACTCGGACATCCTTTCCTGACTCCAAGGGCCAACCAGCCACTTATTGACCTCGACCTCTTTGTTGTTTCAGTACCTGACCCCACATGCTTTGACACATGGACTCTGACTCGACTAAGACTGACCCCTACTAAAGAGAAATGATGGCGCTAACATGTTTAATCACAAGTCTCTTTGCATGTAAAGCATAGTTGTTTCCTTCTTAATTCCTTCCTAGTAGTCTCATACATTCTACCTTTTCCTCGATCAAACCCCCTTTGGTCTCTTACTCCTTGGTTTATGGGAGGTCTAGGGGTAAATTTAGTTTTTGTTGTTGATCCCAAGTCCCTAGTCTTCCATATAGATTCTTGTAAGTTGGTAGGCTTAAAATACTTGACCCAACCCATTTGTGAAGAGCATCATCATTCTCGCTTGAGACACATCCTACACCATAACTGTTATCCTTTGAAACTCCTCTATATATACCTCTGGTGACCTTGTTTTCTTGAGCTATGTGATCTCCCTAAAATGTATCTCTGGATCCCCTTGGTCAAACCACTCAATGAGCCTCTAAGTGAACTCTATGTAATCAGTTATCTAGTTATGGCCCAACGTAGTTAACCCATGGTACCACCAGTCATGATATTTTCCCTCCAATTAAATGGTGGCAAATTTGATGGAATCCATCTCTCTCATCGGGTTAAGTTGTAAATAGGTATCAAGCTTCTTGACCCAAGCTTGTGCAATCACCTTGGAAGACCCATCAAAGTACATGATCTCCATTTTACCTGCCATGCGCTCCAATTCATTGTTGTTTCGGTGATACTTTTTGGGTTTACCCTTGAATTTGATCCAACAATATTGGTCCAATGTGACCTTTCTTCGAAATCCTGCACTCAATGATTCATATTCTTTGGCATATTCCTCAAAATTGTCCTTGATATCATTGTAGTGGTTGTGTTGTGGCTGGATATCCAAAAATGTAGGTAGGTAGGGTCTAGGGGTAGATCTACTATGTGTTAGTCCCTTAGATGCCCCTCCTCCAAAACTTTGTCCCTTGGTGTGGTAATGAAATTTGTGTTCATGATAAGGTCTAGTTTCCCCATGAGAACCATTGGCTTCCTTGTTTGCATAAATTTCTAGTCCTTTCCCCCCATGTGTCATCTGTAATAGGAGTTTCACAATATTCTCTTGGTTGAAATTTATTCTTTCCAAGGTCTCCCTCATTTCAATCTGTCCCCTGCGCATTCTTTCTTGGTTCTCATGTATATGGTGATCAAGTGTAGATTGAGTCTGATTTATGGAGTATTGTAAATCCTTTGCAATCTCTGCTAAAACCTGTGGCTCATTGTCCTCACTTGAACCTTCCATTTCGGCCTCTATTTCACTTGTCTATTTTTTGTGCCTTCCCATATAAATACCATTGAACTTATGCATGTGCTAATCCCCATTGGCTTGGAGGATCAAGGCTCTAAAACAACTGTAATGTTCCCAAGCCAATTTTTCGCTTGGAACGCTTATTTGATTAACTGTTTATTGTTGTTTATTGTTTACTATTGTTTACTGTGTTTGCACCCCCAGGACCAAGCTTGGATCAAGATAGATGGAATATTTCACCATCGAGTTGATCTCTAGGGTTTGTAACCTCAAAACCCTCAAAGATTCTTTGTGCTCAAGAGCCCAAAATGTGAAATCAATAATAATCCAAAATGAGTGAGAATTGTGCCCTTCCTTTCTGTTGAAATAATGTAACTGTGAAGAGCATTCTTATTATTATCGTTATTTTATTATTAGGATTAATCCCCATTGTGGATTAATCATGTCGGTAAATGTATAAGGACCAAATCCCCTTTTGCTGATTGGTCATCGGACAATTATAAAGGGCAGAATAAGAAGTCGGCCCCAACAGTTATTATTGAAGACCCAGAATTAATTAAAGGTGGGTTTACCCACCCAGAGTGAGAGGTCAGCCCTGCCAGTGAAACCCTTTCACACGTGCCAGTCTTGTATATATAGGAGGCTAGCGCCTCACTTCTAACACACAACTCACTTGCTCAATATCTTATGAGGCAAGCTGCAATTACCAGTTGGAGAGAGGGAGAAGAGTGGCGCATCTTTTGGAGAGGACTATCTATATTGGTTTGAGTTATCTCTTGAACATTGTATTGGCAATTTATGATAAGGAAGTTTTTCGCTGGGTTTTCTTCCCCTAGAGGGTTTCCCAGGAT
>ML809021.1:133284-149288 GCA_009831015.1 Picea engelmannii
CTCAATCATGCCTTTGGCTATCATTGAGAACCTCGATCTCAAAAAACCTTCATTTAGGCCCTCAAAATGGCCCCGGAAGTTAAAACCTGCTAAAAATAGTAAATTGCCAAAATTGCCAGAAAACTGTTTTGAGCCAGTCGGAACAGGTGGGTGGCCACCGATATCCACCTGGATCACTGGTAGAGCCGGTACCAGACAAGTGCTCATTACCTTTTTCATCTTGTCAAAAGTCAATTGTGCCTCTTGAATACACTTGAATGCACCCTTTCTAGTCAAATCAGTCAAAGGTGCACAAAGTTGAGAGAAGCCTTTGAAAAACCTCCTGTAATAGCAATAGATGCCCAGAAATCCTTTGAATTCGATGAGGGTCCTAGGTGTTGGTCAGTCAATTATAGCTTGTATCTTCTCTTGGTGTACTTGTACTCCTTTCACCCCAATGATGTGTCCCAAATAGATAACCTCGGTCATCCCAAATTCACATTTGGATTCTTTAGCATATAAAGATTGTCCTTCCATGATGGCTAATATCTGTTCTACATGATGAAGATGCTCCTCCCATGTTTTTTTATAGATCAACAAGTCATCAAAGAAGCCTAATAGGAACTTCCTTAATTTCTTGTTAAAGACATGATGCATGCATGATTGGAAGGTGGCTAGCACATTAGTTATCCCAAAGGGCATTACCAAGAACTCATAGTGACCATAATGACATCTGAAAGTTGTCTTGGGCACATCTTGCTACCTCTTTTTTATCTGATGATAGCCAGAGTGCAGTTCTATCTTTGTGAAGTATACACCCCCATGAAGCTCATCCAATAGCTCATCAATCCTTGGGATGGGGTATTGGTTCTTGATAGTCTTCTTATTCAATGCTATGTAATCAATGCACATGCGCATTGTCCCATCCTTCTTTTTCACTAACACCATTGAAGATGCAAAGGGACTAGAACTTGGCCTAATGTGGCCCATATCTAAAAGTTCTTTGATTGCCTTTTCAATCTTGTCCTTATACTTCTTTGGGTGTCCGTAAGGGGTGGTAATGACAGGTTTCTCTCCCTCTTCCAACTCTATGATGTGCTCAAACCCCCTATCTGGTGGTGCTCCTGGAGGAATAGGTTCAAAGACCTTGTTGTGTCTTTCAATGATTCTCTGAATATCTAGAGAGTAATGTGTATCCCCTTTCTTATCCATCTGAACTGATATTCTACATTATGTTGCATAAACAATGTCTTCTCTCCTGAATATGTCCTCCATGTGCTTTGTTGTCACCACTCTAGGTGTGTTTCATGTCATACCCTTGAGTACCACCTTTTTCCCACTTTCCTCCATGAAAGACATCTCCATGGTTTTGTAGTTTGTAGTGATTGGCCCCTATGTACTAAGCCACTGAACTCCTAGGATGATGTTAGTATCCAAAAGGTCCGTTACATAAAAATCTTGTGCCAAGTCATGTCTGCCTAATGTAAGTTTCATTCCTGGAATATACATGTCACAAGGCATAGTGTGTCCCCCTACTACCTCCATAAGGAATCCTTCAAACTCAACTGTAGGTATATGCCTTCTTTTCAGTAAGGCTAAATCAATGAAGTTGTGTGAAGCACCCCCATCAATGAGAACTGAAACTTTATGCCCCTGTAGCACTCCTCTCATCCTAAAGGTGTTGAATTTGGGTACCCCATTGATTGATGCTATAGTAACCTTCTTGTATGTTGTAAGGTTGTGATATGCATCCTCCTCATCTTCATTCTCTGTGGGATTTGATTCCATGTTTTTTATGTGGCCGAAATCTTTTTCCTTCTCATCATCGGAAATCACTTTAATGTAGTGAACCTTGCCTTTACCCATGCATTTGTGTGTTGTGTTAGTGCTCTGTAAACTTCGTTCGGCTGAGAAACAAATGACAGAGGAAACCTACAAACCAACTTTGAGACCTGAAACTAGCCTTTCAAACATGGAGAGGGCTCTCTCAGGAGACGTTGTCTCAGTACAGGATTTGGCTTTAAGTTGTTGGCTAGATTTAACATCTTTAAATAATAAGTTTTGGTTCCATTGGCGAAATAGAATAAGACCTCAGGCTATGGAGTCGATTTAAGAACACGATAGAAACAAATGACTCAGTGACTGAACTTGAGAGGATAAATGCTAAGAAAGCAACAGTTTTCAGTTTAAAACTGTTTTGTGTGGCGACGAGAAAAAACACATGAAGCAACTTGGAGCACTAATGAGGATGAATTCAGAGTTAACTTAGAGGAAAGTTGGTTTGTCTAAATGGTGTGAATCCTAGGGCACTGTGCAGCAAATCCCAAGTTCGAAATTATGTTCCTATTTAGACAGAAATAGATATGAATAAAGAATAAAGGAAGTATGTACGCAAAGAAAGGAAACAATACATCCAACTGCTACAATTAGAATATTTTCATCAAAGCTTCAAGACTTTTTCATTAAATTTTGATCAAGCTTAAATTACATTCAATAGTCACTGTCTACACTAGTTTTTCCAACCAACCTGGCTTACATTGAAAAGATAAAATATATAGGTGAGGGTGTCGCTTGGGCTACCCTGCTCTCTAGATACCATCCCTAAAATTTAGGAAACTGATTGTTCTACGTTAAATGGCTTTTCGCATGACACCTTTCCAGAAATAGAAAACAATTGTATTCGGTCGCATCATAATTGCTTGTCTTTGCCACAGGGATTCGGTTATCAGTGAGGTCTCTTCATGGGGAGAGTGATGTGTCGATTCCTTCCTTCAACAGGATACTCGAATGATCAAGCGCTCTGTCATATTCCCGCCATCCACTGTAACAGCCTTGATTTTTGTCGCACACTCATTTGTTGGGGTGTGTGCATGGCGAGTTACTACCGACTGTCATAGTCGTTACCACAAATGACAAAACTGTCTAAGGGTGATGCCTCCTTCAAAACTATCAAGATTTGTGCCACATTTGAGATTACAAGAATGAACTCAGTTAATCATGTTTCTTCTACGTGTTGGCAAGGGTTGTGCCGAATTTCTCCCCGACCGCTTCACATTCTCTAAAGTGCTTCGCATTCCCTTATTTCGACAACCTTTGTGTTTCATGTAGTTGTACGATTGTGTCTTGTGCATCTCTGAGTTGTCTCTTGAACCATGTCATGTTTCCTTTGCGGCCTTGTGATGATGACACTTCAAGGGTCTTCGTTGCTAACTGTCGTCTCAGTTCCCTATTTTCTTGGTAAAGTTCGGTGATAGCGAGATACGCTTGCTTCAGCTATTGAGATGGCTCTCAAACATTTGTGCCTCTGACATATGTCCTCCTCATTCTGCTCCATCTTTCTCGACTTGTACCTTCGACAAGTTCCAACCGAATAGCATGCATAAGTAATTCTTCGACAACCGACCTTGCGCGCGGTTCACTCGGGACTCAGGTTTCCCTAGCCTCCTTGTTCTTATTTGGCCTGCCCCTTCTCTAGGGTATTCGTTGTTAGAGGGAAAGGGCTTCCGACCTATTTCCTTCATGCACATTTTCTTCCACTCCAGCCTCCGTGCAATGTGGTATTACCCTTTCCGCAGATAGAGAGAAATCTCCTTTTGGATCCTTGGGGATGCCCGCTATGAGAAAGAACAAATCCTAGTTGCTTCCAAACTATCTTAATTCCTCAGCTACCAGCAATTTAATAAGTGATACATGAGAGAGTTTCCTTTCCAATTGATCCACTTCAACCTGTACGTTGTTTTCCATCTCCTGGAGATTTTGGTGTAGTAAAAAGGGAAGATTTAATGGTCTTCTTCCTGTGAAGTGCATCAACAATATAATGTGATGCAAATGTATCATGTCGAACCTCCCTTCACAGGTGAAATTTCTCCTAATTACCCTAAGCAATTTCTAGAAAGGTTCCTAAAAATATCTGCTCGGGATGCCTACCTCGACCTTCCCACCTAAACAATCTCGCTTGATGAAATATTCATAGCACCGCGCATACAAGGGCATGCCTTTAAACCACCTTTCGCCACGTAGGGGGATCTCTGTTGCGGTCGAAAAAATTTCCTCAGTCACCTGGAAAATTACACCCAAGATCATTGTGCGGAAACCATCGAAACTGAGTGTGAACTGCTCAGCTAATCTCATATTATATCCTTGAATTTTCCTGCATAAAGTCATGCACCCAAATTGTTCAAAGGATGCTCTAACCTCTGGATCTTCGTTGATCAATATCAATTTTTGGGGCTCAGGCCCATCGCTTATGCCACTTCACATGCCCTTCCTTATGCTTTGGGAGGTTTCCATGGTGCAACATGCATTTTCCCTGCGTGCGGTGAATTAGGCATGGGTCCAAGGAAGTAGTCTTGATCAACTTGGGCTTGTGAGAGAAAAATAAAAATAGTGCATAAGCTTGATTGGTGAATAGAATGCATGCAGAACATTCGTAATTTATAACAGAGCGGGTAGGAGGTGGGAACGTGCCAGGGAACACTAAATTCATGGTGACTAGATGTTTCAAAACGAACTGAATATTTCCCATAGCACATCCGCGCAACGAGTACACTTCGGAGCATGTGAAGTACAGTTGATAAGGGCTGTAGGGAATACATGATACGAGTGTCGTGATTTTTCATTCTTCCAGCCTTCATAATGAGTTGATGATGGTCATTGCACTTGCCGATGCAAATTTTTTTGAACAACATGCCTCGACCTTCAGCACGTAAAACTTCCTTTCTAATAGGACCCAACTCTTTGGGAAAATACTCGTACCATTTACACATGTTTCCACTCGGACATCCTTTCCCGACTCTAAGGGCCAACCAGCCACTTATTGACCTCGACCTCTTTGTTGTTTCAGTACCTGACCCCACATGCTTTGACACACAGACTCTGACTCGACTAAGACTGACCCCTACTAAAGAGAAATGATGGCGCTAACATGTTGAATCACAAGGCTCTTTGCATGTAAAGCATAGTTGTTTCCTTCTTAATTCCCTCCTAGTAGTCTCATGCATTCTACCTTTTCCTCGATCAAACCCCCTTTGGTCTCTTCCTCCTTGGTTTATGGGAGGTCTAGGGGTAAATTTAGTTTTTGTTGTTGATCCCAAGTCCCTAGTCTTCCATATAGATTCTTGTAAGTTGGTAGGCTTAAAATACTTGACCCAACCCATTTGTGAAGAGCATCATCATTCTCGCTTGAGACACATCCTACACCATAACTGCTATCCTCTGAAACTCCTTTATATATACCTCTGGTGACCCTGTCTTCTTGAGTTGTGTGATCTCCCTAAAATGTATCTCTGGATCCCCCTGGTCAAACCACTCAATGAGCCTCTGAGTGAAATCTATGTAATCAGTTATCTAGTTATGGCCCAACGTAGTTAACCCATGGTACCACTAGTCATGATATTCTCCCTCCAAGTAAATGGTGGAAAATTTGATGGAATCCATCTCTCTCATCGAGTTAAGTTGTAAATAGGTATCAAGCTGCTTGACCCAAGCTTGTGCAATCACCTTGGAAGACCCATCAAAGTACATGATCTCCATTTTACCTGCCATGTGCTCCAATTCATTGTTGTTTCGGTGATACTTTTTGGGTTTACCCTTGAATTTGATCCAACAATATTGGTCCAATGTGACCTGTCTTCGGAATCCTGCACTCAATGATTCATATTCTTTGGCATATTCCTCAAAATTGTCCTCAATCTCATTGTAGTGGTTGTGTTGTGGATGGATATCCAAAAATGTAGGTAGGTAGGGTCTAGGGGTAGATCTACTATGTGTTAGTCCCTTAGATGCCCCTCCTCTGAAACTTTGTCCCTTGGTGTGGTAATGAAATTTGTGTTCATAATAAGGTCTAGTTTCTCCATGAGAACCATTGGCTTCCTTGTTTGCATAAATTTCTAGTCCTTTTCCCCCATGTGTCATCTATAATAGGAGATTCACAATATTCTCCTGGTTGAAATTTATTCTTTCTAAGGTCTCCCTCATTTCAATCTGTCCCCTGCGCATTCTTTCTTGGTTCTCCTGTATATGGTGATCAAGTGTAGATTGAGTCTGATTTATGGAGTATTGTAAATCCTTTGCAATCTCTGCTAAAACCTGTGGCTCATTGTCCTCACTTGAACCTTCCATCTCGGCCTCTATTTCACTTGTCTATTTTTTATGCCTTCCCATATAAATACCACTGAACTTATGCATGTGCTAATCCCCATTGGCTTGGAGGATCAAGGCTCTAAAACCACTGTAATGTTCCCAAGCCAATTTTTCGCTTGGAACGCTTATTTGATTAACTGTTTATTATTGTTTATTGTTTACTATTGTTTACTGTGTTTGCACCCCCAGGACCAAGGTTGGATCAATATAGATGGAATATTTCACCATCGAGTTGATCTCTAGGGTTTGTAACCTCAAAACCCTCAAAGATTCTTTGTGCTCAAGAGCCCAAAATGTGAAATCAATAATAATCCAAAATGAGTGAGAATTATGCCCTTCCTTTCTGTTGAAATAATGTAACTGTGAAGAGAATTCTTATTATTATTGTTATTTTATTATTAGGATTAATCCCCATTGTGGATTAATCATGTCAGTAATTGTATAAGGACCAAATCCCCTTTTGCAGATTGGTCATCGGACAATTATAAAGGGCAGAATAAGAAGTCGGCCCCAACAGTTATTATTGAAGACCCAGAATTAATTAAAGGTGGGTTTACCCACCCAGAGTGAGAGGTCGGCCTTGCCAGTGAAACCCTTTCACACGTGCTAGTCTTGTATATATAGGAGGCTAGCGCCTCACTTCTAACATACAACTCACTTGCTCAATATCTTATGAGGCAAGCTGCAATTACTAGTTGGAGAGAGGGAGAAGAGTGGCGCATCTTTTGGAGAGGACTATCTATATTGGTTTGAGTTATCTCTTGAACATTGTATTGGCAATTTATGATAAGGAAGTTTTTCGCTGGGTTTTCTTCCCCTAGAGGGTTTCCCAGGATAAATGGTGTGTCTCTTGTGAATGTGTATTTCTCAGTGATCTTCTTCTTATGATGCTCTTATCTATTGAAATGCAAAGAACTATAATAATGGCATAAACATTAACACTTTATTTTATACCCCTGATCAATTTCTATGTTGAGTTAGTTAACCCATGAGGTTAACTCCTAGATTTTCCACACATGTTCTTTTCCTTTTCTTCATTTCACCTTTTTTCACCCAAAGTCAACTTAAGATTATAACATTGTGCTCAAGTACGTTCTTTGGTGTATCTTGGTCCCCATGATATATGAGACTATAGTCTAGTGGGGACAACTAGACTACTAAGTCTCTCACAACCTCTTTATCAAAAGGTGGGGGACATTACATGTAGGCACTAACCTACTTGAGACACCAATCTCCTCAACTAAGCACTAACTCAATAAGATATGTCTAGACATCAATCCAAGATCTTCATACACATAAAACTTCTTACTTCACTTGAATGCTTTATTCCACAGACAATCCTTCAAACCCTAGCAAGCCTCATAGCATCATTCCCAGAATGTAATCACTGACGGAAACGTCACAACCTTCTAGCATACATTAAGATAAGAAAGACCTTCAGAAAATCCCTTAGACTTCTCTTGCACACCAGAAAGAAATCCCAACACCTTTAGTGCACCTCAGAGTTTATCTCTTGCTTGGTTTCTCTAAAAATATGAAATTTTATCATGCATTTATAGTAATTATGTCCACAAAACACTAGTTCATCCAACCTCAATTTTTTGGTTGGGTTGTCGGACAGAAAAATTCATATCTCCTCATTCCTAGGGAGTTAGAGGGACTTCCATATATTGGAAAGGTATCGTAATAATATTTCCAACCATGTAACTTGTGATCCCATTTGAGTTAGGTATGTAGGGTAAAAATGACTCCAAAGATAGGGTATTCAAACTGACCAAAAATAATATTTTCAACAATCTCCTTCTTGAAATCTTTATCTTGGACATTTGTAGGCTTGTAATATTTATCTTGGACATCTTGTAGGCTCCCCGTGTCCTTGATATCAATGAGAAAAATATTTCCATCATGGTTGCTCGTATTTCAAAAGGAATTTGTATGTATGGAAAAGATGTTTTAATCAAAGTAATTCATGCACTTAGCCTTTAAAGAGGCTTGGGCTTTGTAATTCATAAGTGATTGTGTCATGTATATCAAAGTGTATTGGAAGAATAAAGAATATGAAAACTAGAAGAAGGAAAGTGTCATTTTGTGGAGATATTGTTAACTCTCTCTCCCACCAAGACAAAGACTTCCATTGGTCTATGGAATATTAGTGGTATCGGAGCTTAACTCTTGAATAGAGAAAAAATAACAAAATTTGGATGACAGGCTTGGTAAATGCTAGTTGTATGTCTGAAGTTTTTTACTTCAGAGAGCTAGTTTCCTAGTGTGCTCATAGATTTGATCCAAAAAAAAAAAAAAATCAAGTAGCGCTCGAAGGGAATAACCATGTTCCATTAAATCCAAAAGTATCTGAAAGAATGCTTCAATTTTATACTTCCAACAAAAGTCTTAATCTTTCGGACATTCACTATTTCATGGATTCTCAAGGTGGTGGAGCGAATTTGTTAAAGGATTGTATGGTTCCATCTACAAATATGTCGTCCAACCTCTCGGTGATCAACATATATTTGTTAGTGAAGCCATACATGATTTTTCATGGTTGTTTGTGCACTAATGGGATGAGAATCCACTTCTCGCATTCCCAATTCAGTTTTGTATGTATTACATTTTTCTTTTCGAAAATATGTCATCTTCAACTGGAATGAGGTAATCTCAAATGAGATTTACTTTTAGTTGGTAAACTATTTAATAACTCAGATATTTTTTATGACCACATATCTAGTCCTGGAAGTCATCTATTGTAATGTCTTTGAGGGGTTTCCCCTAAAAGAAAATTTAGATGTTGATAATGAACCAGTTCAATTGTGGTACCCTATTCTTTGGAAACATAAGGCACCTTTCAATTTCTGCCTTATTCAAGATAAATTTCTTAAAGAATTTATATATATGTTGACTAGATCCGCACCCAGAAGGATAACTCAAGAAGAAGATTTTCTCAAAGGAAAGAGAGTTTGTTTTTATGAAGAGAACCATACTTACAATAGATTGTATGGTTGTGAAGAAATCCCTCTTCTTCTTCCCACATTTGTTTGTGACAGGTATAATGTTGCAGATATTTGTAAATAGTACAAGGCACGATCCATCTTGTTTGGTAGAAAAAGAAAGAAGCAATTTATTTCATTACCCTTTCATATTGCCAACACGACAGTGAATAATTCCACCTATTTAATCAAAATATCAAAAATGCTTACCCCGTTCAATTTAAAGGAAGGAAAACTCTTGAGAGGTTTCAACCTGGAAGAACTATTCTCCAAACTCTTGGCATCCATGAGATATAGCAACATTTTTACAAAGATTTCTTAAGGAACTAGTGATAGCGACCCAAATACCCCAATGAAGAAGAACAAGCATGTATGTAATGATGATTTGGTCATGGAATTTAGCACAAACACTCAAAGAAAAAATAGAACAAGGCAAAGAAGAAAAGACATAACCAATGTGTAATCTTCTTATGTTACCCATTCACGTAGGATTTCCTCCTCTACAAAAAAGAAACGGGAATCAAATGTGAGCAGAGGAGAGATAATGAAGGATGTGCTAGATGAGATGATGGAGAAGACCCACCCCCTTGTTGATATTGAAAAATCACATGCAATATCTCATCAAAAAATAAAGAGAATCCCACGCATAAACGACTCTCAAAACTCATGAAGCCGGAGGAATGTAGTTGATATGGAAATAGACAATGTCAAGATGCCCGACTGGGTGGCACCTCAAATCAATGAAATTCAGTGAATTGTAGAGTAGTTGGCCCAAGAGGAACCAACAAATTTTGAAGAACAGTCTTTGACATTGCACAATGCTAAATATAATAAAGAAAAGAAAAAAATGCAAATAAAGAAAGTCTATGTTAAAAATAAGAAAGTGACTCAAACATAGAATTTAGACGTAGATGTCTCAGGATTCGAACCCTCGTGACTCCTTAAATTACATATCACAACTAGAGATGCTCTTTCCCATTCCATCTCTGAGCAAGTGTTGGAAAATATCAAATTAAAAAGAAGAAGAATTGAAATTGAGGATGCATCAAGTCCTAAGCCATTGTTTGCAGAGCCATTGGCCATTGTTGCACCTGATTAAATGCCTCCAAGACACCTGGAACATCAATAAGAGTAAGAAAAGTGGCCAAATTTTTAAATGGACTCAGATTCTATGTCGTGGAAAATATTATTAAGTGACTTACTATTATTTCACAGGCATGGGAATTCATTACAAGTTTGAGGAACCTATATCAAAGAATTGTTAGCCTAACGAAATATTTGCAAAATGATTTGGAGCATGATGAAGCCTACAATAAAAATGTATTGAGTACTTTTGTTGCATGGGTGACAAATCTAAGACACTATCATATAAATCAGCAACAACTACCTTCAAATCGAAGAATAAAATAGCTAAAAGCAGGATGGATGGCAAGCATACAAATGTTAAAAGACTCAATTGTCACATGTACAAGAGTAAATGACAAAAGAAGCAATGCATTCTTAAAAGCACTATAAATCATTAAAAACCTTGAGGGCCCACAGTTTGTAAGAGATTCAGACATAATAACAAAGGAACTATTAGAAACAGAGTTAAGCGCGATTAAAGCGTCATTGATCCGAAAATATATTTTACACAACTATGGTTGAGTTATTATGCATGTGTCCATTAACCAATTAAGGGATCTTAAAGAAAGAGGAAGAAGATATGAGAAGTTATCACAGCAATATACACATATGCAGATTTAAAACAAAGCATAAATAGCAACAAACCATAACACAAATGTGATAACGGAGTTCGGCAATCTCGCCTACGTCTTCGGGCCTTGTCTCAATGGGATTTTCTTATTTTTGTTCGAATATTTACAAGTACATCATGATAGTGCCAAAAGGTTACAACAATGAATTGGTCATGTTCTACTAGATCTTATGAACCCATCAAAATTGATGGCACCCAAATCGGATGAATGAAGCTCCCAAAAATGGCCTGCAAAGGTGTGCTCCTCAATAGCTTCCCTGCATAACAATGGCCTTTAGCTCAACAATCCGACAGAATAAACCTATTTTGAACCACCATTTATCTCCCCATGGCCTAAAAAAGGCCTGGTTTATATAGGATTGAAGTTGGTAACCATCTACCAACTTCCTCCCCAGATATGGACTCAAAAAGGGCCCAATATCTCCCAATATTAGCCAAAATCTCCAAAAACTGGCTAATAAATCATATAAAATCCATATGCTAAAGTATTAAACCCACTTTGGAGAAATAAGGGCACAACCCCCTCTGGTTCAGCCCATGGTCGTATGAATGCGATCCATGAGTCCACACGCCCATGTGTTGGCCCCCAAACCCTTAACTCTCAGTCCTATGCTAGGCCATGTGGCCAGAACCTACTGCACGCGCTATCATAAGGGATAAACCCCTGAAATCTCAGCCCCAAGGTTTAGCGCCTGGTCGGCGAGCTAGCGCGACCGACCAGGCTAAACCCTAAATCTCCACGTTATTCAAACCACACAGTCATGTGGGGACAGTTTTTGAACCCGTGGCCTGTCCATTGTAGTTGTGCCAACAGTTTAAAAATCCTGCGCCCTACGATAAGGGCCAGGTCCTCTACAATACCGTCAAAATCGGAGGCTTAGAATCCTCCATACTCGTGCCAAAACTGAATACGACCAGGCCACAGTCACACTATGGTGGTTGCATGGGAAAGTAATGTCGGGGGCTTGGGCTAGTCCCCAACCCTTCCTCCATTGGACTATACCAATGTTGAAACTTAAATATAAGTTTCATGACATAGTTTCATAAGGACTACAGCAGGTGGGTTGTTAACCCGGCCTACCCCAAGGCGCTTCCCCCCACGCTAGAGGTCACGCGGTCAAAACTTGGGAAGTCAAAAACTTTTGCAATGAAATGAACCAATACCAGGGTGCCACGTGGCAACCCATGTATGGGCCACGTGGTACCACCCCATTTGATAGCTCCGATGCCACATGTGAAGCGTTGATTGACCTAAATTTTTTCCACATGTCAACTGACCGTACTCTGCCATGTGTCTGCCACATTATCAGTACGGATGTGCCACATGTCACCACTGCAAGGGTGACATGTGTCACTCTGATTGGCCCATCTGTACCTACCATGTCATCCATCTGTACGCCCAGTCACCCTGCCACGTGTCACCTCCAGAAGCTGCCACATCAGTTGTATAGAATATGGCGATTGTGCTTTCGCGTCAATTGTATGGTCGTACGGCCTGTACAATCAGTTCCCATGTGGCACTGTACGGACTGTATAGTCAACATTTTTTTTTGCATGTTTGGAAAAACTAACAGAACACAATATCAGGAGTATACGACGTCTGTTTGAGCTCGTTCAAGTTGTGTTGGGTCTGTATCAACGAGGCCTACGCACACGTCCATTTTGATGCCATTTCGAGAAAATTGATTTTTAGGCCTTTCTGAGCCCTATCAAGCTCTTGGATTCGAATCTGGATCACACATCCCCACTAAAGGACCTTTTGGTCCCCAAAAGGTTACAAGAGTTGAATTTGACTAATTACATACTCATAAAGAGAAAAACAAAACACGATGTTGTACAAAAATGATGTTATAACAGGTCATCATTTCAACATGTGTGATTACATTAATGGAAGCAAAATACAATGAAGTTGTGACATCCACTTCTCGCAAAATCAAGTGGATGGTTTGTTTCCTTCACAGTTTTCCTCTTGCTTCATTGGTAATATTTATTCCTTCGCGAGTACATGGGAAATCCTTTTGTCCTTCTATGGACGAAGCTCTGAATTAAGCTTCCAACAACTAGCCTTTTGATGTCCACTTCTGTTGCAATAAGTGCACTCAGTTTTTGGCATCCAGACTTGTTTACCCTTCTCCTTCTTCCATTGTGGAGTTAAATCTTTATGTCATGTTTCCTCCCTGTTCGACATAGGTTTCCTGTACAAAGTTTGTCTCTTCCAACACTTGGCAACACAATGCTTGGGTGAATGACAATAAGTACATGGATAAATATTCCACAAGTTTTGGATTACTTGATTATGCTTATTATAATCAAAAGGAGAGTTGGTAAAAACATGACCATTATGCCTTCCATGCTGATATTCACTTGATTCTGGAGTTGAATTACATTCACTACCACAATCCTGGAGTGATATGCCATTTCCCTTCGTGAAGTGTTCCTGCAATATCTTAAACTGACCATTTGTAACATTACTTGCTTATAAAGTTTTGGAACCCATCTTGGAGGGTGCTCCAAGCTCCACTTCGCCATATCCCAATCCCAAATATCGAGGTCTTTCCACAACCTCAATGGGATTAAAAATTCCTTGACCTTTACATCCAAGGCCCTTTCCTTCTTCATAACCCATCTTGGTTAGCAATTTCAAACCTACACCTTTTGTATGTTTTTCAAATGCACCAAAACCAACTTGATAGGAACAAGGAGAATTTGATGAATGACCTGCACTACATACCTCGGAGTTTTCTGAAACAAATGTAGAAGGCACTTCCTTCAATCCTTCATTGGCATTGTTGTTCTTTGAAGATTTCACTTGAAGCGAGCTCTTTCGTTCCAAGTAGTCTTCATATAACACTTTCACCATCTCAGCCATGACAAACACCAAATTTCTGAACTCCTTCTCATCTTGCGAAAGTCCTCTTGTAGATGCCATTTTCTCCCTTGAGATGAACTCTTCCCTGGTTAACATCCAAAACTCAAATTCCAAATGTCAACTAGCTCTGATACCACTTGATCTGAAAAGATATTTTACATGACTATGGTTGAGTTACTATGCATATGTTCATTAACCAATTAAGGAAGCTTAAAGAAAGAGGAAGAAGATATGAGAAGTTATCACAACATTATACACATATGCATATATGAAACAAAGCATAAACAACAACAAACCATAACACAAATGTGATAACGAAGTTCGACAATCTCGCCTACGTCTCTAGGCCTTGTCTCAGTGGGATTTATTTATTTCTGTTCGAATATTTACAAGTACATAATGATAGTGCCAAAATGTTACAACAATGATCTGGTCATTTTCTACTATATCTCATGAACCCATCAAAATTGACGGCACCCAAATCCGATGAACGAGGCTCCCAGAAATGGCCCGCAAAGGTGTGCTCCTCAATAGCTTCCCTTCATAACAATGGCCTTTGGCTCAACAATCCGGCAGGATAAACCTGTTCTGAACCACCATTGATCTCCCCATGGCCTAAAAAATGCCTAGTTTATATAGGCTTGAAGTTGGTGACCATCTCCCAACTTCCCCCCCAAATCTGGCCTAAAAAAGGGCCCAATATCTCCCAATATTAGCCAAAATCTCCAAAAACTGGCTAATAAATCATATAAAATACATATGCTAAAGTATTAAACCCACTTTAGAGAAATAAGGGTGCATCCCCCTTTGGTTCGACACCTTGTTGTATGAATTCACTCCATGTGGCCACACGCCCATGCATTGGCCCCCAAACCCTTAACGTTTGGTCATGTGCTAGGCCATGTGGCCAGAACCTACTGCGCACGCTATCATAAGGGATAAGCCCCCGAAATCTCAACCCTAAGGTTTAGCCCCTGGTCAGCGAGCTATTCCAACCGACTGATATAAACCCCGAATCTCTGTGCTATTCAAACCACACAGATTCATATGGGGATGGTTTCCGAACCCGTGGCAAGTCCATTGCAGTTGTGCCAACGGTTTAAAAATCTCACGCCCTCTGATAAGGGCCAGGTCCTATGCAATACCGCTGAAACTAGAGGCTTATACTCCTCCATACCCATGCCAAAAATGAATATGACCAAGCCACAATCACACTACAGTGGTCGCATGGGAAAGTAATGTCGAGGATCGAGGCTAGTCCCCAGCCCTTACTCCACCAAACTATACCAATGTTGAAACTTAAATATAAGTTTCATGACATAGTTTCATAAGGACTACAAAAGGAGGGTTGGTAACCTGGTCTGCCCCAAGGCACTTCCCCCCAGACCAAAGGTCATGCGGTTGAAACTCGAGAGGTCAAAAAAATTTGCAATGAAACGAACCAATTCCAGGGTGCCACGTAGCAGCCCATGTCTGGGCCACATGGTACCACCTCATTTGACAAATCTGATGCCACGTGTCAAGCATTGATTGACCCAACTGTTTGCCACATGTCAACTGACCGTAATCTGCCATGTGTCTACCACGTAAGCAGTACGAATGTGCCACGTTTCACCACTGCAAGGGTGACACATGTCACTCTCTAATTGGCCCATCTATACCTGCAATGTCATCCATCCATACGCCCAATCACCCTGCCACGTGTCACCTCTAGAAATTTCCACCTCAGCTTTACATAATCTACCAACTGTTCTTCCACATCATTTGTACGGTCGTACAGCTTGTACAGTCAACTTCCACGTGGCACTATACGGACCGTACAAACAGCTTTTTTTTTACATGTTTGGCAAAACGAATAGAATGCAATATCAGGAGCATATGACATTTGTTTAAGCCCGTTCAAGTTGTGTTGGGTTTGAATCGACGATGCCTACGCACACGTCTGTTTTGAAGCAATTCTAAGAACATTTATTTTTAGGCCTTTCTAAACCCTATCAAGCTCCTGGATCTGAATCTGGATCAGTCATGGGCCAGGGAGTTCAATGAACTCATTGTTTTTCTAGAGGATGAAATTAAGCGGTGGCTTGTTACTTTTGTAAATAATAATGAAGAGACTTGGCATCAATAGAGCAGCTACACTCTGAATTTAAAGAAGTTGAAGAGGAATTATTTATGCTAATGGTTAAACAAGACATCATTGTCATGCCAATAAAGGATTATATTGATGAGTGGTTGAAGAAGTCGTTGGCGAAAATAGTTAACCCAGAATAACTAC
>ML809021.1:151162-187282 GCA_009831015.1 Picea engelmannii
TTAGCATAGTTCCACAATAGTGGATTGTTGCATTGAAGAATAAACAAATGGGGATGGCCTATTCTACCTTTTCAAGCACGCAATCAATCAATGAGAAACCAAGGTTTACAATGAATGAGAAAGGAACATCCTTGTGAGATAATATTTGGAGGTTATCTAATGTCGGAGGTTTCATAGGAGGAGAAGGAGGGGGGTGATAATGGTCTCCAAATGAATCTACACACAATACAACAAAGAAAACCCTATTATTTCCTATAATGATACACCCTGGAGCTAACGTTCTTTCTCAAATAGATAGAAATAAAAATCCAAACCTACTTAAGATTCAATGAATGAAATGTAAGTAAATAATATGAATCTAAAAGGAATTTAGGGAAGATAGAGGGGATTTCATCAAGCAAGAAGAAAGATTACATGAAAATGTTACCTTGCATATGATGAGACGATTCCAAACCTTCTTTTCTTGGGGTTCTTCCATCGCTAGGGTTTATTAGTCCATATGTTGCTTCAAAATTCCTTTTATCAATCTTCACATAAGCATGTGAGCAAAGTATAAGAATAGGTGAAAAGTGGACAACCTAAGATGAGAAGAATTCTAATTGTGTCTCTATGATTGGCCAAAGGTTATTCAATCATGTATAGAGGAGGCCCTTAGGTAGATGAATGAGCTTCTATAGGTTTTTAAGGTGAAGACATGGTCCACCTTCTTAAAAAATATATATCGAGTGCATCCACTTGATCAATTTTGATTGTGTCGAGGGTAACATATTTCCTATGATCAATTTTGAATTTATCAAAGTTGCTTATGTTTTCACCCATTTTCTACATAAGTGTGGCACTTTGTTTAGAAAAAGTAACTCAAGCCAATTTAACCAAACAAAATACTATTTTTTTTAAGAAGTGTGGCACTTTGTTTAGAGAAAGTAACTCAAGCCAATTTAACCAAACAAAATGCAATATTTTCAATATTTTAGACATACTTTCAATTTTCATATGATATAAACCAAATCTTGATACATTTCAAAGTCGTGATCAATTTTGAATTTATCAAAGTTGCTTGGGCATTTTTTTCAATATTTTAGGCATACTTTCAATTTTCATATGATGTAAACCAAATCTTGATACATTCCAAAGTCGTGATCAATTTTGAATTTCTCAATGTTGCTTGGGTTTTCTACATCAGTGTGGCACTTATTTAGAGAAAGTAACTCAAGCCAATTTAACCAAACAAAATGCAATTTTTCCATGTTTTAGGCACACTTTCAATTTCCATATCATGTAAACAAAATCTTGATAAATTCCAAAGTCAACACAATTTGTTGGGTGGAAAAAAATTTGGGCATTAACAATGCTCAAATTCAAAATATAATATATTTTTTTAATTGGAAATTTATATGTGTTTGCACTTATGGGGAAGGGGTTCAAATTTTTTAATACTTACACTTATGGGGAAGTTTTTAAAACCGTGGCAAAGTGCAACAAACTTTCGTCGATATTTCCATGCTTAATAAAACCTATTCATTTCCTTGCGACAAAAGTTCGTCGATATTTCCACGCTTAATAAAACACATTCATTACCTTGCGACGAACTATCATCGATATTGCCACACTTCTTGTAGGTTTTAAAAAAAAAATCTACATGAGAAGCTGGATGTTGGGATTTGTGATTGACCCATACTCAATATTTTCATGTGTGATTGACCCTTCAAAGGGTTTCTTATGTGAGAAGTGCTTATCAGAGGTGTTTTTGGGACTTATTAGGTGTCTTTCTTAGTGGACCAAAAGGGAAACCCAAGGAGCCTTGGGATGAAGGGGAAGATAAAATGCATTCCCTTGAATGAATGATTTTAATTGAGATATTGGGGCTCTGAACTAGAGGTCAAAAACAATTTGGTAGGGGTATCCCAGGGGGACAATATGGGAGATGTTTTTTTTTTTAAATCTATCACTATGCTTGTGAGAGTGGGCCAACCCTTTACTTATCCACTTCAATGCACTCACAACCATTAATCGATATTAATATAGACTCATCACAATAATTACCTTGAATATGAAATTTAACCTATTAATGTGAAGGGATAATCACAGCATGAGGTTAAAGGCATTCACACCCTTTCAACAACTATGTTTGTATCTTTTTAGATGAGGAACTTGTAGCCTTGTGGTTGAGTCATTCCCTTACCAAAAAAATGAAGTTTACTCACACTCATATGAATGAAAGAAATCAAAGTTAATTGTCTAGATTTACCACCTAATACATTTAATTTGTCAACCTAGGGGCCTGAATGTTTTACAGACTATTGTTCACTATATGTGCAGACTATGCTTCTTTCAATATTGATCATGTAAGTAAACAATCATTGCAGTAAAATAAAGAACGGAAACTAGATTACTTGTGCTTAAACATAAATAATTGTAACATTCAAATGAAGCAGTAAAACTGTAATGAAGTAGAACACACAGATCTAACAGATTCCACAAAAAACCACAACAAAACTGTATCATAAGCCGACAACACCTGACCAGAAGAGAGATCCCAACTCCCCGATCAGGGCTGCGGTGAATTAACTACCAAGAAAACTCAGAAAATCAGAAGAAAATCGATTCTCATTAAATAAAACGATATTACATAGGTTGCAGTCTTGATACAAGACAACTCCTAGCTAGCTGATTGTCTGGCTAATCCCTTCTCTATATTTGTTCGGCCTTTTATACAATTTGTCAAGCACAGAGCATCCAAAGATTAGGGTAACAACTCTTCCTAAAAATACATAAAGGTTGAATCGATTAACAGAACCTAATGTTGGATGATGGAACAAGTCCTCTTTTTCACCTTCAACCCATGGACTGTGCTGCATCCTTGACTGCTTCATCATGCCAGACTGTGTTTGCTCTGTTCCTGCGATATTTCAGAGATTAGTGATTCGCGTTGGTAAACCCCCAACCAATCTCTAATGTTTTTGAACTAATACACACAATGACATAATAGAGGTGCATTCTTACCCTTGTCTTTACACACAATAGCTCAAGGAATATAGAAATGGAGGTAAATAAGGATAGAAAAAGCTGGTATAAAACAAGTAATTTCATGGGCCAACATCTCCCCCAAACTTTAGTCATATGCACGTCCTTGTGTAGGAGGTCGCTTTCGTAGATTTGGGTTGGAACCTTGATGTTGGGCATGAAGTTCTGCTATGTCATATGCCTTAGCCATATCTGTCCCTGGTGTTAGCGATCAAAAATGCACTGGCATTTTTGAAAGAATGATGCCTAATCTTGTAAGGAATATTTGACTAGCTTCCCAGGCTCCAAATGAAGATTTGAAAGCACCATTGGAAATCTTAGGATTTGCAGATGTCAATCGACTATTTAATCATGCAAAACAAACTCTCCATGACTGAGAAATTTGATTTTGAAAAAAATTGCGCTTTCACCAGCGCAGAAGGCAGAATTATAACTAGTTAGCTGGTGAAAGCTCCGCCTTTCACCAGCTAAGGAGTAGATTTTTGGGTAAATTAGCTGGTGAAATCCTGTCACGGCCAGAATAGCCGAATTTTTGCCCAGATCGAGATTTTTTGGGTTTGAATGGTTTGAAATCTTCTTCAATAAGCTAGTTATGAATTATCAAATCAAAATATGAAGGCCATTCTTGGAGATGAAAGTCAAAAGGGAATTTTTTGACTAGATTTGGTCATTTTCAAGGGAAAATTGATAGGGATCAAATGACACATCACCCAATTCGAATTTTAGCTTTGGAGGACCAAATCAAACAACCTTGGGAGGCTAAACTGCACTTCATCAGCAATCTTCTATTTTTAGAAATCATTAAATAGGACCTTTCCTATTTTGTTTTGATTTTCCATTCTAGATCCATTTTTATAAGATCTCATCCTAGACTTGTTATATCTATTTTGATTTGACTATTTTTAGTAAATCTGATCCATCTTTCAAGGATATAGATTTCATCTTGTAAGGCTATAAAGACAAAGACATTTGGAGCACTAAGGGGGTTCAATTTTGGATACTCTTTTGCTATTGTACTAAGACACTTATTTTTCAATACAGAAAGACAGTCTTCTTTTGTTGTTAATGACAGATTTCTTCATCTATTCCATGTTCTGTAATTTATTTCAGTTTATCTCAGCTTCTAAGAACTATTATCTTCTTATTAAGCTCATGAACTTGAACTAAAGGAATTCTTGTTGGCTTGTATGATCCTACACACTGTTGTACTTGATTATCTAGATCAGTTTTCTCCATACCTTTTGATATTACTCTGTCTGGTCATTGATTCCTAAAAGAACTGTTTCATTCGATTGCATTGTGAGTTGTCTTCCCATTATCTACTCTCTATTATCCCATTGATCCACACTTTCATTATTCATGATTCATTAAGTTACCAAGCATCCTTAGTCTACAACCCTAAGGAGTTTCTTGGAGTGATAAAAAATTGGCGTCGTTGCCGGGGAGAGGAGATTGAAGCTCATCTTCCTTAGGACACGACACAGATCCATCTTTGATGATAGACAAAGCCTGGACATTCACTTGGTTGTAATCTTCTATCTGGCGACTCCACGATTAAAGACTCCACTAGGGAGGATCCGGTTGACAGAAAATGAAGGAGTTGAATTTCAAATCCAGGTACCAGTTCATTAGTCTTCTTCATGAACTGTTGTATTTCTTTATCATCTCTTTCGTGTTTTTCCCTTCGCGTGTAAAGAGAATTATTTTCTGCTTTGTATATTCATAAAATCATCATCCTTCTTGTATATATCCGTCTTTAGAAGAAGAAATCTTGTAGCCCTGCATTATAGATGTAGATTCAGTAGTCTTACCTCAGCCCATTCGTAAAGATGACCACCATAATTCTTTTCCTTTAGAATCTGATCAGCCATGTGACCTTGAAAAGATAGAAATTATTTCAGACCCTGTCCAGATCTTAGCCCCTCTTGCCATAATTTTTGAATCCTGTCAACAACTTACCATCTCTCGTGAGCAGCCCACAGTCTTTCAAGTTAAGATCCGGATGAAGATGTTCAAGCCTTTAAAGATGCCCTTTTTTCTTCATCCTTATCCAGCTAACTGTTATGATTATCTCCCTTGATTTTCCGGAGAGAATCAAGCGTCAGCTGAGAGACACTTGGAATCCTTTTTGGATTTTGTTGATCATTTTCAACTTGTTCATGAAGATTTGATCATGAGATTTTTCTCGAAGTCTCTGATCAAAGATGTTGTTGCATGGTTTAAAGGTCTGAGAGCTTATTCCATTGACTCTTGGATCGAGTTCTCTAATACTTTCCTGAAGTATTGGGGCAAGTACAAATCTTTAGATTCATACCTTGCTGATTCTATGCTTTGAAACGAGAGTAGGATGAAGCCTTGCTTGTTTTCAATAGAAGGTTCTATCGATTTTATCATGACATGCCTTTGGAGGTTAGGCCTACAGAGACAGTTGCCATGATATATTATGCCATGGGTCATCATTCAGATCTTGTCCTTCTTCTGCTAGAATGGAAGTCTCCATCCTTAACCCAGTTGTTTGAAGATGCTCAAGAGGTAGAGGAGAACATCCATGCATCTAGGTGGATAAGAATGCAGGTTAACTCTGAAAACCTGCGAGCACATGAGCAAGCCAAATGTCAGTATATTTCAGATTTTAAACAGGAGAGTAATGAGTTTGAAGCAGATTTGGACCAGCAGCCTGAGGGTGAGTACATTTCAGATTCAGAATCATATTCTTCAGTATGTGCAGAGTATTCCAGAGACAGGTATGCATGTGAAGCTTATGATCATTTTGTAAATCAGGAAGAGCCTATGATGATTGATGATTGCATAGGCAATTATATGTTTTTAACTTATCCTTGTTCATATGATTTTAATAATGTCTTATCATCATCTTCTGAGAACTTTTCTGAAGAGGAAGTTGTGATGATTGATGATCAAAATCTGAGATCAAGGGAACAAGAAGGTGATCAGTTTTCCAGCAAAGGAACAACCATGGCTGAGCAGGAGGCTGCCATAGATGTGCAAATGTTTTCCGAGGAGAAGCATGTTACTTATCTTCCTTTTAAGGATCCAGTGGCAGCTTTCATGGACATATATTTTTCAAAGGATCTGAAGATTTCAGATTTCCTTATCTTGTCGTTGTTTTCGGGTAAGTATGGTTTCCTGAAAGACTTATGTTTACTATTGATTCATGTCAAACATCAATTGTTGATCGGAGATAAAGATGAGATCTCTTCAGTATTGAAATTGCTTGAATGGCTGCTATGGAAATCAGCATTCACTTAACTAATGGCAGATCTGGTTAGAGTAGAATAAGTAGGAAATAAGCACTAGTGTAGAAGAATAAGCTCTTTTCTTTGAGCAAGTAGATTACTTTCAGTTTTCTCAATTAGGAAAAGCGCCTTAAAAGGAAAATCAGAAAATCGAAGCAAAAGCAAAGGTCACACCCAGATTTGCAAGTGCTAGCTCAGAACATGCAAGGGGATAAAGCAGAGACAAATTGAGTTTTTTATGGAATCACAGTTTTGGAGGTGAAAGTTCATTTTGGACTAAGGCAGAGCTTTCATCAGTGCACAGGACAATTTTACAACCAATTAGTTGGTGAAAGGCAGCGCTTTCACCAGCTAACCAGCGAATCATAAGGCGAGTTAGCTAGTGAAAGCAAAAAAAACATTGTTGAAAAGGGACGAGCAAAGTCAGTTTGTTCCTCTAAAAGTGTTTGTGTTGGGGTGCATGGCAGAATGTTTAAAAAAAAAAAAAAATTGAATGAGACAAGATGGTTGATGTAGTTTGTGGGCTTGATACTTACAGGGACTTGCCTCGCTTGCTAGAAGCTGTAGATTATGGTCAAAAGGGATTTAATACACTTCTATCCCTTGAAGAAACATATGCTAATATCAGTCCAGTAAGAATTGCTAGCAATTCAGTTATAACATTTGTCTCCATAATGTGTCGTTGTAACAATATGTGTTCATTCTGCATTGTACCTTTCACACGGGGGAGAGAGAGGTCACGACCAGTAGAGTCCATTGTGAGAGAGCTTTAAGAGCAAGGTATGAAATAAGTAATGCTTCTTGGTCAGAACGCGAACAGTTATAATGATATCTCTATCCTTGATGGGAATGGTGCATTTCCTACAGGGAAGAGTTGGGCTCTTAGTCAAGGCTTTTCCAGCATATGCAAGATCGATGGAACATCTGTAGAAGCATTCATTTACCAGCACAGAGTGGGAGTACAGCTATTATTCAAAGAATGTGGCGGGGTTATACACAAGAAGTTTATCTGGATCTTGTGGAAAGAATACGGAATATTATTCCTGATGTTGGCTTAAGCAGTGACTTTATCTGTGGATATTTTGATGAAATCAGCCAGGATACAGGTTCACAAGTTGTGTTGGAAGTTCAAGAAAAAGAAGGTTTTCAGTTTTGCAGGGAATTTGGTGGCATTGGTGGGATCCTTCGTTACCAGCTGGATATGAGAACTTTTGATGAGTTATCAGATCGAGAAATTGTTCATTTTCTTGTGCAAGACAAGTGACAATAGCTCCGAAGACAAGTGGCAGTAAATACACAGGTGGGAATCAGAGTTAAATGAATTCCATATTTCAAGGAGTTTTATCAGGCAGTCAAAAGCATGTGGTGGTTAATCAACAGATAAAGATCATATCCAGATTTAAAGGGAGATTCGACATCAACAAACTCAGCCATTCGAAAACCTTTACAACTACTTTTTTTTATGTCTTAGGATTCGAATGAATCTCCTTTCCAATAAGCTAGGACATTTTGTTTTGTTATTTAAAACAAGTCAATGATGCAATTGCCCCGACAAAGGAAAGTCCAGTGCCAAATCTTTCATAACCTTTGCTAATGTATATGTAACAGGGTTTGGGACCGAAGAATTCGGTCCAGATAGGAAGGAGTTGAAAGGTTCATTGCCTTGAGATTTAATTCCATGCTTGGATCGAAACCTTATTTATCAGCTCGAGTTCAAATTAAATTTGGAGGTCATGAAGCATGATGAAAGACGTTGTCCATTTGAATTGCTCATTGTTCCAGGTATAGAATTGATTGGCTTCAGAGGGGTGGTATATTGCTGCTATATTTGTACAGGTTGTTGAAGCCAAGGGACTATTTTGCTTACTCTTCGCCTGAAGCATATATGAAAGATGAGGAAGATATTAAGATATGGAACGCCATGAATGACCTTGTCAAATGCATGTGCTGGAAGATTGCATCAAAGAGAGATTAGATCTGTGCATTTGAGATGCTTGCACGTTTTTGGTGCGTTTTACTTGTTTTTATCAGCGTGGGAGAAGAAATTAAACAAGGCAGAGCTTTCACCAGTGCACAGGGCAATTTTACAACCAGTTAGCTGGTGAAAGGCTGTGCTTTCACCAGCTAACCAGCGAATCATAAGGCAAGTTAGTTGGTGAAAGCACAAAAAACATTTTTTAAAGCTAAGGATGGCGTGGATACATTATTGGGAAGTGAAATATCTCATTCTCTTACAAATTTAAAGGTCATGGCCAAGCCTAGTTCCTTGGTTGAAAACATTGAATTTTGTGGACTTGCGACTGATGGTCATCATACTGTGAAATTTCCAACTGGAAAAGGTATGGAAGAGCAAAGTGAAATGGTTGTGCATTTTAGTAATGCTTCAAGTGGTAAAAACTCAGATAAATCACATGCAGAAATAGGAGATGATAAATTATAAAGGTTGAATGACTCCATGCCCAATACTAAAGGCACAAGGTCTGCTAGGTTCTTGGAGACCTCACAGGGAGGTATCCATCCCAGTTGGAGCCAGATGTTAGCGATCAAAAATGCACTGGCATTTTTGAAAGAATGATGCCTAATATTGTAAGGAATATTTGACTATCTTCCTAGGATCCAAATGTAGATTTGAAAGCACCATTGGAAAGATTAGGATTTGTAGATGTCAATCGACTATTTAAGCATGCAAAACGGACTCTCCATGACTAAGAAAATTGATTTTGAAAAAATTTGCGCTTTCACCAGCGTAGAAGGCAGAATTATAACTAGTTAGTTGGTGAAAGCTCCGCCTTTCACCAGCTAAGGAGAAAATTTTCGGGTAAATTAGCTGGTGAAAGCCTGTCACGGCCAAAATAGCCGAATTTTGCCCAGATCGAGATTTTTTGGGTTTGAATGGTTTGAAATCTTCTTCAATAAGCTGATTATGAATTATCAAATCAAAATCTGAAGGCCATTCTTGTTGAGGAAAGTCAAAAGGGAATTTTTTGACTAGATTTGGTCATTTTCAAGGGAAAATTGATAGGGATCAAATGACACATCACCCAATTCGAATTTTAGATTTGGAGGACCAAATCAAACAGCCTTGGGAGGCTAAACTGCACTTCATCAGCAATCTTCTATTTTTAGAAATCATTAAATGGGACCATTCCTATTTTGTTTTGATTTTCCATTCTAGATCCATTTTTATAGTATCTCATCCTACACTTGTTATATTTGTTTTGATTTGACTATTTTTAGTAAATCTGATCCATCTTTCAAGGATCTAGATTTCATCTTGTAAGGCTATAAAGCCAAAGACATTTGGAGCACTAAGGGGGTTCAATTTTGGATACTCTTTTGCTATTGTACTAAGACACTTATTTTTCAATACAGAAAGGCAGTCTTCTTTTGTTGTTAATGACAAATTTCTTCATCTATTCCATGTTCTGTACTTTATTTCAGTTTATCTCAGCTTCTAAGAATTGTTATCTTCTTATTAAGCTCATGAACTTGAACTAAAGGAATTCTTGTTGGCTTGTATGATCCTACACACTGTTGTACTTGATTATCTAGATCAGTTTTCTCCATACCTTTTGATATTACTCTGTCTAGTCATTGATTCCTAAAAGCACTGTTTCATTCGATTGCATTGTGAGTTGTCTTCCCATTAGCTACTCTCTATTATCCCATTGATCCACACTTTCATTATTCATGATTCATTAAGTTACCAAGCATCCTTAGTCTACAACCCTAAGGAGTTTCTTGGAGTGATAACACCTGGAAACTTATATCCCCCAATCAATATTATATCATTCCACCATTCTCCCTAGAACTTGTAATCAAGTTGATATTGATCAAGTGGCATCCAGATGATGGGGAATGAAAATCTCAGACCTAGCCATCGAACCCCACAAAACCTCATACATGTTATATACCTGGGTATTCTTTCCATGGCTCTGCAAAAATTGGGAGCCCCAAATGATTCTCGTTCCTTGAAAGTAGGTGGTGATAAGGCCCATTTCTGGTCATTGTTTTCAAGTGCCTCTTCCTTACAATAGGTCAATTGTTTTATGCAAAGCTCAACACACCATTGCTATGTAGTTTCAATATTTTGTGGCCAATTGGGAATCTGTCTGAAATAGTTATGTTTGTTGATGATCTCTTCAACTTGAAAGTTCTCCATTCTATCCTGAAGGGGTCTATGTACCTGATTTTCCTCAAAAGAATCAAGTGCCTTCTTCCACTTCACCTGGTTAATGGTGTAGGAAAGAAAGGCCCTCAATTGGACATATCCCACATAAGGAACTGGATTGAATGTTTGATAATCTTTTAGCAGGTAGTTGTGCATGTATAGTTCACACATGAAATGTTGTGTGAGGATGTCATAACATCTCAAAGTACTAAGAAACTGTATGGGATATTTAATATTATAAACCATCTCCTGGTAAATACATTCCAGACAAAAAAATAAATAATGTTCATGAAGGAGCAATGCATAGATGAGAGAAGGGGAGTGGCACGTTACTACATGTTGGGTGATATCATACATCTCTTGTTTGTCATCTCTTAACCTTTGCATCTGTGTCTCCATCTCTATAATATTTTCCTTTTGTTTCTTTCCTTTGTTCTTCTCTTCTTCCAACTTTTCATCATAGTCACCAACGACTCTAGCAGCCTACTCCCTTATGTCTTTCAATGTCCTTAGGTGCACTGAAGAAGGGACAGCTCCTGTACAAAACTGAGCTACAGTTTTCTTCCACTTTTGTATCTCGACTTTCAACAAAATTACTTGAGCTTCAGTTGTATATGTCATTGGGTCAGCTTGAGTAGATGTTGTTACTGTGGAAGTGTGCAAAATAGGCTCAGTCTAAGTGGCTCCTAGTACTGTAGAGGTGTGCAAGATAGGATCAGTCTGAGTAGCTACTGTATGCAACACCAACTCAGTTTGAGTAGTTGTTGTTACTTTGGGAGTATCGGTAGTTTGAGTAGTTGTCGATACTGTGGGAGTATCGGCAGATTGGGTAGCTGCCAAAATAGTCTCCTTGACATTTCTCCTCACTTCTTCCTTGGAAATTATTTTGTATCTTTGTGCTCATTTCTTCAGGTGGAGAACCTTCTTATTTAGCTTTGCATTTTCAATCCTCAATTGAAGACTTTCTCTAAAGGTTGTCCTATAACGGTCCTAAATAGGGGTTCTTCTCCTTGCACAAAATTTGACAAATTCTTGTTTGACAGGAATTCCTTCAGTCCATCCCCTAGGAGGAACCTCATTCTAAGCTTCATTGCCTGCAGTCTCTATGCCTTTCTCTTGTTTAACTTGCACTTCTCCTAGAATAGCAACACCCAACTCTGGTTCAAGGTTTTCGGGAGAAGCATGCTCTGACGTTAGTTCTTGTGTAACAACATTAATCATTTCTTGCTCACAAACTGGAGGAGTAGCTGATGTGTCTTCAAAAATAGGGTTTTCAATAACAGCTTGTTCTGACGTTGGTTCTCTTGTTACAACGTCAATCATTACCTACTCACCGATGGGAGGAGTAGTTGCACCATATTCACAAACAGGAAATTCAAAAAGTTATGGCGCTGGTTCTTGTGTGACAGCGTCAGTTACCTCTTGTTCATAGATTGGAGGAGTAGCAGAATTCCTCTCATGCTCAACAAACGAAGGGGTATCAACATCCATCTCATGATCATCTGCGGGCGGAATAGCAGCGTCTCTTTCTTGTTCATATGTTGGGGGAGTAGAAGCATCTCTTTCTTGTTCATCTGTTGAGGGAGTAGCAGCATCTCTTTCTTGTTCAGGAAAAGGGTTTGGAGGAATAGAACCCTCTTCTTCCTCTTCTTTTGAATCCAGGTTAATGACCTACCTCATTCCCCCAACTTCTCTAACTTCCACTGATGGTTTCCTTGATTCCTCATCTTCGTCTGAGGTTGATTCCTATGTATCAGCACCCGTTCTCTGCCCTTCTACAATAGTTTTAGCAGCCTCAACTAACCTATTCATCCCATCTCTCTCTTCTAGGGTTTCTCCTACTTCTAGGATAAGTTCTGCCAATTCCTCTTCTGAGAGTCTTATGAACTGCGGCCAACTCACAGGGGTTTTCTCTAGCACATGCACGACTAGTAGCTTAATAAGGCCATGATTTGTGAGTGTTTTGAGTGGTTGACGCGAGCCCTGAGCCGCTCACGCCATCCACTGAACGTTATTCCACAGAAAATAGGGCATGTTTATGCGTTGTTGGAAATGCAGAGATGTGAGCAATTTGAGATGATATTTGTAAATGGTAGAGGGGTCACCTTCGCATGTCACATACCTTATGAAAAATAGTTCTACCTCAGCCCGTGGAGGTGGCAAAGAAGTTCATTTGTATCCTTTCCCTTTCGGCTTTACTTCTTCACCTTCACGCAGAAACAGCTCTGGAAATTCCGGGAGTGGTCTTTTCCAAACAAACCATCGCTGACCAGATATTGGAAACCCACTAGTTGTTGCAATGGTTTCCTCCGTGACTCTGATTTTTAATCCGCTGACCGTGGAGGAGTGGCCATCCAAATTTTGGGCAAATTATGTTGTAATGTCTACATCGAATCCCTGTAACCTCTTGAAATACATGTCCCAACCTGCATCCTAGAAACTTTTCCAGACATACATATTTCGACGGACTTGTGTAGTATTTGTTGGCTCATACCTTACTTCTCCACCACCCATTATGTTCCATCGACTATGCCTGCTCAAGGAGTACCAGTGACCAGTTCAGGAGAAATGGTAGGCAAAACAGTTTTGTGGAAAATGTGTTGTCAAAAGAGTCATGGATATTTTTATTTTTTTTTAATTAAATGATGTGGCACGTAATTAATGATGATGATATGACAATGAATTTAATAGCTTGGTGAATGATTAATGGTTTGGAGGGTGTGTCCAATCCCTCTGCGTACAACGACGTCAGAAATGTTTAAGTAATGATTATGAAAGCGTGTGATTAAAGAGGGTAATGATGACTCTTTGGGAAAAGACATAAAATCTCCCCCAAACTTAAAGTTAAGACCGTCCTCAAGCGTGAATGCCTATGCCATGTGTAATATTACCCAAATATGTTAAAGTTGGTTGAGGACGTACCTGGTGACTCACTTGTTATGGAGAAGCATCATCGCAGGAATAGCGTCGTCTATTGTCGTGGAATATGACAGCATCGAATCGAGTAGCGGCATCGGAAGTGGTGGCAGCTGAAATATCGGTATTCATGTTGGTGGGAGTGTAGACGAGTAAATACAACCATAGTAGAAGCGGTAGGATTAGCGACAACCAGAAAGTAGTGGTGACTGGAGTAGCAGCAACCAAAGAGTAGCAGCAACTAGAGTGGCAACACCTCGAAGTAACGACATCTGGTACAGCGGTGATTTTAAAGTAATGACACCCAGAGTAGAAGCGACTAGAATAGCATCAACCGGAGTATCGACAACAGCAGTAATGACATATCATATAGCGAAAATTTTGAAGTAACGTCACCCAGAGTAGCGGCAACCAGAGTAACGGCAACAAGAGTAGCGGCAGCTGCTGTAACGGCATCTCGTACACCGACAATTTTAAAGTAACAACACACAGAGTAGCAGCTATTGCAGTAGCGGCAACTGGAGTATTAGCTTGTTTAGCAGTATTCTGAACAGCCACTAATCGAATTTCATCTACCTCGTTTAGCTGCTCCAGATGATGTTTTTGGGCTTCGGAAAGATCCAAACCTACTTCCAGGGTTGTTCTAAGCGTTTTAATTTCGTACTCTATGGGAAACAAAGGAAATTTTCCATAGACAAGCTCATATGGATAAAATCTCGTTGTAATCTGCCAAGTTGTCCTGTATGCCCATAGTGCTTCAGGCAGCTTTTCCACCCAATCTCGACGATGACTTGCTACAGTTTTTGTGAGGATATTTTCCAGTACCTTATTTCTGCTCTCGACTTGACCATTTTCCTAGGGATGATATGGAGTTGTTATCCTGTGCTTGATCCTGTATTTCTTCATTAACCCTGCTATCATATGTGATGTGAACTATTCTCCTCCATCTGAGACTATTTCTCTAGGGGCCCCATATCGAGAAAAAAATTCTTCAAACAAAAATTTTGAAATAGCCTGCTTGGTTGCTTTTACAACTTCCTTTGCCTCAACCCATTTTGTTACATAATCCGTGCAGACCAGAATATGGACTTTCTGTTGTGAGGGGGGATTGAATGGTCCCACGAAATCAATGGCCTATTTTTCAAAGGGATCGAGGGATACCTAGGGGTTCAAGGGAATTTCGTCTGCTTTACCAAGCTGCCCCATTCATTGGCAGCTATCACACCCCCAGACATACTTCCTTGAATATTGAAAAATGGTAGGCCAGTAATACCCCATTTGCATCACTTTGTGACCTGTTCGTTTATCTGCAAAATGGTCTCCATAGGGACCATCATGAGCAGCCTTCAAGACATCATAAATACCATCTTTTCCTATGTAGCATCAGATTTGTTGGTCAGGCCCAGTGTAAAAGAGGAATCTCTCAATCCATGTGTAATGGGCATTTTGATGGATGATCTTTCGTCGTTCCCTGTAAGGAAAATGTTGAGGCACCTTTCCTGTAGCAATATAGTAAGCAATATTTGCATACTATGGAACATGAGTAGAAATTGCAAAAATTTGTTCGTCTGGAAAACTGTCTTCTACAGGTTCCCCTTGTGTATCATTTTCTAATCTAGACAAGAAATCTGCAACCGCATTATCCTTCCCAGGGCGATCCACGATGGTGATATCAAATTCTTGCAATAATAATAACCATCTCGTGATCCGACCCTGGGTTACAGGTTTGTTCATGAGATACCTGATGGTTGCATGATCTGTGTGCACAAAAGTGGGATAACCTGTAATATAGTGTCAGAATTTATTAACAGCATAAATGACTACTAAGAATTCCTTTTTCTGTTACCGTATAATTTAGTTCAGTTGGAGTCAAGTTCTTGTTGATGTAGTATATTGCATATGATTGCTTGTCCTCTTGTTGTCCCAAAATAGCTCCCACTGCCATGTGAGAAGCGTCGGCTAAAATATGAAATGGAAGCTTCCACTCTGGTCCTCGAAGTATAGGAGCCTTACAGACCAGTTGTTTGATTTGTCCAAATGGTGTCTCACATTCAATTGTCCACACGAATTTTGCATCTTTGGTTATTAACTGAAAAAGAGGGTGTGTTATACGGGCTCGAATAGTAGACCTTCTTATATGCTAAGGCAAAAGCAAAGCCCTGGTGATGGCATATATGCTACAAAATTTACAGTATTATCTTCTAGACCAATCCTTCAAGTTTTCCATTGATAATTTAGTGGTCAAGTATTTGTTTGGTTAACAAAACAATGTTGGAAGGTTGATTCTATCGATGTTTGCTACTATTTTAGGAGTTTGATTTTGAAGTGGTGGTTAAACTAGATAAATAAAATGTGGGACCTAATCACCTCTCGAAAATCCACAATTGGAACAATGTTGGGATAGCTCATAAAGTGTTGAATGTAGATATCTTTTGCATGGAAGTAGTTCTTGAATTGTTCACTAATATTTCCAACTTCAAATATAAATCTACATGCACTAGAAGAATATGGTGATAGTAAAGATTGATAACTCATAATTAAGGATATATGTTATTAGTTAATCATACGGTACTTGCACACATTAACAATCGATGAGATTCTTGACTACTATGTGTTGGATCATGAATGATAGGTGGTGCTCTAGGAATCCCATGATGGACATAGAAACATACATTATAGTGAGAAGACACAACTATCACAACATACATTACAATGAGACATGTTGGATGCAAGTATCATTCAATTCAAGGCTAGAGTGCACTCTCCACTCCATTATTCATATTATTATCTTCATTCACTCCTATCAGTACATATTTTCCCTTTATCTTCTATCATTTGTTTACTTAGGGTTCATATGTGTGTGTGTGTATGTGTGGTTAAGATTTTGTAATAAAAATTTATTATAGTTGTATTGGTCAATGTAAGAATACAAAAAAAGGTTTTCCCACAGTCTATGATTCATACTTTGTTAAAAATATTGATGGTTGTCTACCAAAAATGAATTTCTATTCTTTCATGGGGATTGTGAACTTTTACTAGTATAAATCCTACTTCAAAAAACATGTCAAAACCCTTACCTTATCATTGTCCTTTCGCCAGTTCCATTAGCCCATACAAATTGATAAGAGTTGTCAACGATATGCATTTCCATCACCAAGACTTGCATGAATCATAAAAGACAAATTCCTTATATGAGCAAATAATATATAAGCAAATAAACATGCATTTAGTTACGTAAAATACTCTAGAAAAAACTTTAAGTGGTCGCATACCTTAATGAGCTTCTCTTTGTTTTGAGAATAGGTTATTCTCTATTGAATAGGGCCAACCACATGAAGGTGGAAGCTCATATGGCCCCTCCCCCCCTCACATCACTCTCAATTCCCCATACCCAACAAATGATTTTGTTTATATAGAAAAAAAATATAGACATTCATGCATAACTAGGATAGTCATCAAAACATACGAACATATAAACATTGAAGCATATGAACATATAAACATCCAAATACAAGTCATGAATTTATACATCTAATTTTTCTTTGATTTATGTTTTTTTGCATTCATAAAATTGACAATTGGGGTATCATAATCATCCAAGGACATTGTTTTTTGTGTGCCCTGTCCTTCTATTGTTTGTGTTTCCATGCGCTCATGTACCATACTTCTGGTACGTCGCTGAGAAGGGCATCAAGTCATCTGTGTAGGGTCATGAACTGCAACAACAAAAATGATCATATTGATATGTTGAAATATAATTGAAATAACTAATTCATTATTTTGATTAACATTACACTATTGCTCTTTACATGTTTGTGTAGTTGTGACAGTTGGTGTGTTAATTTCTTGTCCACTTGGTTCCTCTTGCAGTTCACCCTCCTGAGCTACATGCTCTTCAATTTTGAGAAGATAATATATAAGGATAAGTCAAGAAATAAATATCTACAATCACAGTAAATATTTCTAATTCTGAAGCATACATACCGAAATGGGTACTCTGCTCCCCACTATCATTGGACATGTGCACCCTTGTATGATGTGGTGTCTATTGAATACCACTAGATTCATTGTTGTGGTAGCATTGTTGCTTGAAAACAAACATAAACACTTAGTTAAGGGTGATATAATAAAATATGAATAGACTTTACAGGCATGCTACTTTGGTTTCCTTATTCATTTTATTTACCTGTGTGGCTGGGGAGATAGGAGTCTCACCCAAGATTTTTCTATATTCAATCACACTTTTAAAACTGTGCTTGTAAACAAGATTTAGGTCCTCCTCGGTGGCAGCAGTGTCGAACATATTTAATTGCAATGCATAACACCATTAAAAATGTCAATAATAAAAACATATATTTGTTCGCTACTTTTAAATAAATATTAACCACAGTTAATCATTTAAATCTTACGATTCGGGATTTTAGTTTTCCATAGCCACCCTAACCTAGTTTATGTTGCTCGTGTTTTTCCACTCTAGCCTTGGTTTCTTTGGAGGTGTCTGGTAGCTTACATATGGAATTTTTGAAAAAAAATAGATATCAGAATTGTTACTTAAAACAGGAAAGAAAAACATAAATGATCATATTTCACTGATAATATGACATGTGTTGTACCTTGCTTGACCAGCTCGTGGATGTCTTCCTTGTTTTTTAAACAATTTCTTCTTTGCATCCTCTTTCAAGGCCTTCCACTCTTTATCTGGAACCATGGGAGGGTGCTCATGCTTGAGTTCTAATTGCAATTTCTCCCTATACTGGGCCCTGGTATATTTTAAATTCTCGCCGGCTAACTTTGTAACCACTTTCTTGTTGAAAGTGTTGTCAAACAAGTATACCATGTGGTCTATTAAACCGTCTTTCTTTTTTCTATCTTGGTCATTCCATCGTGTGCGAATGGTGGGGCCAAACAGCTCCAATGCTTTGTCATTTAATTTTCTATAGAAAACATTGTTTCCTGCATAAACGTGTTATCCATTAATTTATAATAATCTCAACAAATGTCCATTTCAATTTCATGAAAAAATGAATCAATTAACTAACAATTACCTGCAATCTTCTTAATCTTGATCGGAACACATGCGTCATCCACCAGAAAGGTGACATCTAGTGATCCGCTATTTTTAATTTGTTCTACTCCATGCAAAATAGTTTCCTCTCCATCTACAGTATGTTCCTCTCTGGAGTCATGTCGAGTCCTAGGCTCTGGCTCATCATGCTCCGACGTGTCATGCTAGTCAAAATCATTGTGCTCGCCAATGGATTTGAGGGGAACCTCAGGAGGCTCAAAAAGCCTCACTTTCACTTTGCTATGTCGACATTTTTTTTTGCATTGGACCATCACTGCTACCTATAGCAGTTGCAGGATCTGCAGGTTCTCAGCGCACGGGGTTTAAAAACTCCACAAACGAAAAACTTTCCTTTATCAGATCATATAGAAAATAGTAAACAAAAAAATGGATATGAAATTGTCATGGCTGATAAAAATATGTAAATATGCCACTTACCCAAAAATTAATTATTGTATTTTGTAGCTCTACAATTCTTTCCCTATGCTCCTGTGTCAGGGGTCTTTTGCTAAGAAAACCTAGATATTATATGTTAGCCTTCTTCAAGGCCTTTGTTACAGTTGTCATTGGGTCAGTGGAATAAAATATTTCCTCCTCATCAATATCCTCAGTGGGAGCTTCCCACGTTGACCATGCCACAATACATTGATGAATTAAATTAATGAGATGAACTTTAACATTTGTGAAATTTAGTTATTGTAGTCATAAGTTATTACTATATTTAACATTTACCTGCTGAAGCATAGCGGGTGCCTTTCCACGGTCACCCGGGACAAATGTAGTGGGTGATTTTCGGTCATGGTCACCATGGACAGAAGTTGACACAATAAATCAATCAACAAAAGTTATGAAATTCACCTGTAACATTTTAAAAATGAAATATTGGAGTAATATCAGAAAAAATAAATAAATAAATAATGAAATTTCAAAAATTTAGTTGTTGTAGTCATAAGTTGTTACTATATTTAACATTTACCTGTTGAGGCACAGCGGGTGCCTTTCCACGGTCACCCTAGACAGATGTAGCAGGTGATTTTCTGCCACGGTCACCCTGTACAGATGTTGACACAATAAATCAATCAACAAAAGTTATGAAATTCACCTGTAACATTAAAAAAAATGAAATATTGCAGTAATATCAAAAAAAAAAATAATGAAATATCAGAAATTTAGTTGTTGTAGTCATAATTTGTTATTGTATTTTACATTTACCTACTTAGGCATGGCGAGTTCCTTTCCACGATCACCCTGGACAGATGTAGCAGGTGATTTTCTGCCACGGTCACACTGGACAGAAGTTGACACAATAAATCAATCAACAAAAGTTATGAAATTCACCTGTAACATTAAAAAAATGAAATATTGCAGTAATATCAGAAAANTAATGAAATTTCATAAATTTAGTTGTTGTAGTCATAAGTTGTTATTGTATTTTACATTTACCTGCTTAGGCACAGCGAGTGCCTTTCCACGATCACCCTGGACAGATGTAGCGGGTGATTTTCTGCCACGGTCACCCTGGACAAAAGTTGACACAATAAATCAATCAACAAAAGTTATGAAATTCACCTGTAACATTAAAAAAATGAAATATTGCAGCAATATCAGAAGAAAAAAAAAATAATAATAATAATGAAATTTCTGAAATTTAGTTGTTGTAGTTATAAGTTGTTACTGTATTTAACATTTACCTGTTGAGGCACAGTGGGTGTCTTTCCACGGTCACCTTGGACAGATGTAGCCTATGATATCTCACGATCACCCTGGATAGATGTTGACACAATAAATTAATCAACAAGAGTTATGAAAGTAATTGTAACATTAAAAAAATGAAATATTGCAGTAATATCAGAAAAAAAAAAATAATGAAAAATGAAATATATGCAGTAAAAAATTGAAATATTGCAGCGATAAATTGTAACAATGATTGATCAAAGGTTGAATTGAATGGTATGTAATAAATTTACCCCCATAGTTGCACCCCCTCCATCTATTCGATTTAAGTTGTAATCGATCAACAACTCTTCACCTGGAACTATTGTTTTTGTTGCACATACAAATATACGATTTCCTTCACGTCCCTCAAATATGCAATTCAGTTTCTTTGTTGTTGCCATTGGTCGTGTACTATTTATAAAGCCCGCAATGTTTCCAGTAGCTTTTGGCCTTCCATCAATATACATAGCTACCCCTTTATTTTGATTATTATCTACTAGTTATATATAATTTGCGGCAACTCCGTATCTCCGCATACTTCTCATATATCAGACCAACATCAACCAATGATTTATTTTTATAATGGTCCGACATACTCCATCAATTCATTTACAATGCCATAGCCGACCTTTATGCCATCCATGGAAAATAACCCCAATCCATGTAAGGACGAAGGAGCAATGCGATACATCCTCCCACTGATGAAGAAATCTATGTCAACTTCAGGTAGCTCCTTAGGTGCCCATCGTTGCACTATATGTTTATACCTCAAGGGAAACTCAATGTCACCTATGCTCTCAGCATCATAATTACATGACCCTCTGTTGGCAATAAAAAATTGCATGCGTATACGAAATCTTTTCCTTACCTTTTTAGATCTAGTTGATCTACAACCGGTAGATCTAGTACAATACGTCTCATTTTCAACCTCTCTTAGTATATCTTGATCATCACTCGAGGAAGATAGATCCGATAGATACCTATTTGGTGGTACCTACACTCGTTAAAACAAGAAGGCTCACTGCCCATATATAAAAACAAATACCTCAGCAACAAAAAAAAATATCACAATCAAGAGAGAGAGATACATCCATCCATCTGTCATTCCTCTACCATTCTATGAGTTTTTTTTTTCTTTTCAAATCATTTCCCTTCCTTTCGTCCCAGACTTTGATCATCCAGCTTTATTAAGTATATTGTTCATTTCTAAATATGAGCCATGACTGCATTTCTCATTTTCTTCCAAGTTTCTTCTATTATTTTATGTGGTCCATGGGAGCCCCAATCCTAGTCTGTTTGGATGAACACCTTTACTTTAATCATTTAAGTATCAGGAACATTGTGTCTTGTGATAGGAAAACACTTTATTCAAACTTGAACATTCAATTCGTAAATTTTTTTGTTCTTTCATAGAGTTATTTCCAGGAGTTCATAACATTTGTGGTTTCAGACATTTTATAAAACATGAGATCTTGTGTGTGTTTCTCCTATGCATCTTATGATTTTTAATGAATGAAATCATTTGAAGTTCTCTAATTTCTGGACCACCATCTTTATTTTTTGTCTATGAGTCTTGCTTTGAATCCATTTTCTCATTACTTAATGAATGGATGTGATGGAATGGATGTAGTTATGATTTCATGTGAGGTTAAGGTCTTTTTATTATAATTCATTTGTTATTTGATCAACTATTTTACCACATGGTCCACTCACAGATGTTCATGTTATAAATGTATGAATCTATTTTTTGAGCAAGTTTATTGAATATTTGAGTGAAAAATAAGAGTACCACCTCTATAAAAATGCAGAGGGTATCTTGATAACTTTTTCAAGAAAAATCTAGAAGGTCGACTCTAACCCGTGACGGGAAGAGAGATCAACAAATATCCATCCTAATATAAAGTGTCTACATCAACTATTTATTACTAAATAAGAACCCTCAAATAACATTAGTTATAGATAAAGGTATGCACTACATACTCCCAAAAAACATGTTAAACCACATTGTCAARTGGCACTTTTAAAAGGTTTCCCAMATGATGGCTTTATAATCCCATTTAAACCCCCAACCCCTCCCCATAGTGTAAGRGAGTAATGGMATATGGGGTGGCATGTTTTTAGCACAAWCAAGAGCCATTTTTTTTTGTCTTCCCTAATAATGAACACTCCTACTTCGAATGTGATTCYYRTCTCCTCTTTAAATGYGATTCCCGTGATCTCTTGTCTATCTTCCATAGAGCCCTTTTMTTTTCATMTMCATTATTGTTGGTGGTTTKCTCRTTCTCATATAATGTCCATTTTGAGGGTTCAACATTTGTGTGTGTTGAGCCCATTGTTCAKTTCATTTTATCATAGCTTGTATCRTTTKTTAAGCTTTGAAATTGCTCAAGTTTGATCAATTTTTTGGGTGTTGCAACAGATGGTTGGAAAATCATTTGGGTATTTTGCAATCACATTATTAAGTTTTGGGTGTTACTATGTTCACTTTGGATGYTTGAATTATGTCATTGATCTAYGCTTATTCATAGGGGAATTTAGCATAGTTCCACAATAGTGGATTGTTGCATTGAAGAATAAACAAATGGGGATGGCCTATTCTACCTTTTCAAGCACGCAATCAATCAATGAGAAACCAAGGTTTACAATGAATGAGAAAGGAACATCCTTGTGAGATAATCTTTGGAGGATCTCTAATGTGGGAGGTTGCATAGGAGGAGTAGGAGGGGGGTGATAATGGTCTCCAAATGAATCTACACACAATACAACAAAGAAAAACCTATTATTTCCTATAATGATACACCCTAGAGCTAACGTTCTTTCTCAAATAGATAGAAATAAAAATCCAAACCTACTTAAGATTCAATGAATGAAATGTAAGTAAATAATATGAATCTAAAAGGAATTTAGGGAAGATAGAGGGGATTTCATCAAGCAAGAAGAAAGATTACATGAAAATGTTACCTTGCATATGATGAGATGATTCCAAACCTTCTTTTCTTGGGGTTCTTCCCTCGCTAGGGTTTATTAGTCCATATGTTGCTTCAAAAGTCCTCTTATCAATCTTCACATAAGCATGTGAGCAAAGTAGAAGAATAGGTGAAAAGTGGACAACCTAAGATGAGAAGAATACTAATTGTGTCTCTATGATTGGCCAAAGGTTATTCAATCATGTATAATGGAGGCCCTTAGGTAGATGAATGAGCTTCTATAGGGTTTTAAGGTGAAGACATGGTCCACCTTCTTAAAATATATATATCGAGTGCATCCCCTTGATCAATTTTTATTGTGTCAAGGGTAACATATTTCCTATGATCAATTTTGAATTTATCAAAGTTGCTTAGGTTTTCACCCATTTTCTACCTAAGTGTGGCACTTTGTTTAGAAAAAGTAACTCAAGCCAATTTAACCAAACAAAATACTTTTTTTTAAGAAGTGTGGCACTTTGTTTAGAGAAAGTAACTCAAGCCAATTTAACCAAACAAAATGCAATATTTTAGGCATACTTTCAATTTTCATATGATATAAACCAAATCTTGATACATTTCAAAGTCGTGATCAATTTTGAATTTATCAAAGTTGCTTGGGCATTTTTTTCAATATTTTAGGCATGCTTTCATTTTTCATATGTTGTAAACCAAATCTTGATACATTCCAAAGTCGTGATCAATTTTAAATTTATCAATGTTGCTTGGGTTTTCTACGTAAGTGTGGCACTTATTTAGAGAAAGTAACTCAAGCCAATTTAACCAAACAAAATGCAATTTTTCCATGTTTTAGGCATACTTTCAATTTCCATATCATGTAAACAAAATCTTGATAAATTCCAAAGTCAACACTATTTGTTGGGTGGAACAAAATTTGGGCATTAACAATGCTCAAATTCAAAATATAATATATTTTTTTAATTGAAAATTTATATCTGTTTGCACTTATGGGGAAGGGGTTCAAAGTTTTTAATACTTACACTTCTGGGGAAGGGGTTCAAAGTTCCTAATACTACAAATAATTGTTAATTATTAGATATTGTATTTATATTTTGAAATTTATTTTAAAGTTGGTAGATATTGCAACATTTGTTAAAACAATTATTTTCAATTCATTAATTTGTATTAAATGCGTTAATTTGTATTAAATGTGATTCAAATTAGTGGATATACACCTCAACTAAATTACACATTAAAATGTGATAATCAATGTCACACATCAAGAGTGCACATTCCTTTTTCACACGGGGATTTATGGATCGAAAGGAAATTAGTATGCCCTGTATGTAATATAATATGCACCAATTATTATTAAAAAAAATTGTTAAAACAATTTATAGATGTTTTCCCAATTAAATTGTATGGCTTCATTGTATTCTCTTAATAAAAACTAATAATCTCTTGTGCTTAACATTTAATTTGTAAAAAAAAAATCTCATTTTTGAAGTTCAAATGTAATATGCCAAAAAGTCATTTATAAACTATTAAAACAAATTGTAGATTGAATTTTGTAGTTATGTTCCAAAATTCATCTTTCTTTTCTTTAAAATATCCAAAAAAATTTACCTTCATATAATATTTCTTTTTTTATAAAACTTATAACAATACATTATTAAGATAGTTTTATTATTCTAAAAATGATTAATAAAAGATTTATTCATACTTACTTAAATCATTATAACAAAAAACTTTCCATGCTCTAGTAACATGGATTATACCATTTCCATGCTCCAGTAACATTATAGGTACCCTTAATTGATAAGGCCTCACAATATCGATCTTGTTATTTTAGACATTAACAATTTCAAATTTACATAGAATTGAGATCCTACAAGGAACCTTACGACTCAAGCATCCCAAATATTTGTGTTTGATAAATGCACTTTTAAACAATAAAAATTTCAAAATTACATAAAATTGAAACTTTAGAAGGGGCCATAGGAATCAAGGATCGCAATATTTTATGGTGTGCGATACACGCACGTTAGTATCATCTAGAAGCTATAACATAGTCCAATTTTAAAAAATAAGTTTATTATAAATAATGATAAAATATTTTATTTTTTTTAATTAGTAAAATATATTAAAATTTTAGTTGTTAATCTATTATTATTAGTAAATATAGTTTAATTCATTATTATTATTCAAGAAAAATCATGTCATTTGAAATAATTTATAAGTGGTTTATAAGGAAAATTTCATTGGTTTTGGGTCATTAGCGTGTTTCCTTATTTCCACTTCTGCTAGATGTCTTTAGGTTTTGGGGCATTCTCTTGTTTCCTTATGTTTGAGGAATACAACCTCTTGACCAATCAAAAGCATTTTTAGGTCTTACTCCATAACCAAAAGGTGATTTAGGCCAACATAATATCTCCAATTAAATCAATATCATGTCTTGTGTTAATCATGGTTAAAAAGAGAGAATCATGTACTTACAAGTAGCATTTAGCCTCAAAATACCCAATAGCAATTAGCTAACCTTATCTAAGAAAAAGTTAATAAATTATTTTTATAAAATAAACAATCATTACTATTTAAATATATTATCAATAAATAAAATAATAAATTTATATAAAAATAGAATGATAATACTTTATTAATAAAATAACAATAAATTCAATTTTGTTGTTTCCAAGTGAGGGCGTAGTAAGCCTTTTTTTTATTGACTATGTTCATTTTGCAAGTTGAGTATTCATTTGATTTTCTTTCAAATTAAAAATTGAATTTACTTTTGTTTTTAAAAAACAAATAAATATTTTATTGATTAAGTAAGTGTAGTTTAAATTTCTTATGTTTTTAATTTTTTCTAATTATGTTTTTTAATCAATTTTGTTTGAAATATAGTTAAAAATTTAGAAGAATAATTGGAATTGTAGATATTAGTTGTTGAGATTGTATAATCAATATGAATGGGGGGTGTGTTTTTCAAGGAACCAAATCCATCTATGTATTAGAAACTACAAATTGAACAATTCAAAACTACAATTTAAACAATAGAAAATTGCAATTTCATCAAAAACTAAACTTTTTTGAAAAGATAAAAAATAAAGAGAAAATTGGCCATTATTAAGATGTCAATGTAAAATGATGTTACTTTACATAAATATCCAAGATATAAAAATACATAAAATAGAATGAATTACTTTACCAAATTTACAATGTATTTAGGATTTTTGATTTCAAAAAATAATTTAAGAATGGATGAAGAATAATTCGTGACAAAGATATAAGTAAACTAAAAAGTTTGAGAGATCAATCTATTTAAACAAGTAAGTAATCAAATTGAAAATAATTATGATTTAATTACAATGATACTTAATACTTTGCCTTGATCCTATGAAATACTAAGTATAAGCTTAAATTCATCATCTATAACCTTTAAAAACCTTTTATAAATTTGAAAGATTACTTTTTTTTTAAGCAAAAGTAAAATGAAGATCTAGAATAATATAAATTCTCTACATATCATTTTCACAACAAAACTCCATTAAAAAAAACAAATGCGTCTAAAACAAAGGTATGCAAGTCATGTAAATACAATTTATAAATTTGAAAGATTATTTTTTTAAGCGAAAGTAAAGTGAATGTCCAGAATAATATAAATTTCATGTATATCATTTTCACAACAAAATGAAGGGAAACAGTAAGTAAACCTCCAGTGAAACAAAAACAAATGAGTCTAAAGAAAAGGTATGCAAGCCATGGAGACTACAAGAAATGTGACTGCAATTCAAGTAAAGACAAGTGGCTTCACTCATTCATTTTGAAAGTCAACAAAAGATATCTAAAATGATGCTTGATGTGATAATCAAAGAGGTATATAATGTGTTGTATGTATTGAAATTGACAAAGAATTTGATTTTTTTTTAAGATGAGTCACATAGCAATGTTTGGAAGTGGAGTGTGAAAAAATAAGTGCTTCACAAAAGTATAAAAAGAAATATTATAAGGTAAAAGATACATATGTTAAAATAAGGTAGTTAGGGTTTTGGCTACAATATTAGGTTAATAAGTTTATTGGTTGAAGATAAAAACAAAATTTGGTGTTCGTATAAAAAGAAATATTATAAGGTAAAGGATGCATATGTTAAAATAAGGTAGTTAGGGTTTTGGCTATAATATTAGGTTAATAAGTTTATTGGTTGAAGATAAAGGGTTTATGGGTTGAAGATAACAACAAAACTTGGTATTGATATTAGAGGTTTGTCATCATGATTATAAAAGTTTAACGCTTTTTGAAAAGTTAAATCTGGTTCAATGACTCCATTTTGTATAGTAAAAAATAGGTTGTGTGACGCACTGGTATGTTAGGTAAGTAACAAAAGTAAAAGTTTTCCAAAAAAGGTGCAAGGGTAGCAAGAAAACATTTAAAGCACACAGTGATATATGTGGTCCTCTAAGTTGCAAGAAACACCTAGCTTGGCCACATCCTGGTGCTTGAAATGCCTGGAAGCATTGAAATGGGGGTGAAATGGCTTGAAAATGTCATCGGCTATATTGTAAGTCTTCAAATTTGGAAACACCATACAGTACAGCCAACAACTTTTCCAAGCCATTTCACCAAAGTATTTTTTAGGATTCAAATATTATACCTTAGTATACTATTTTAAGGAATTATTTTAGATCGAAAAGATCATACATATAGTTATGTAGGTGAATATTCAATGAAAAATACAATTTACTATTAAAACTTATAAACTTTGGTGAACATTGTCATTATAAACATATTTTAGTAAAATATAGGCGAAAATTTAAAGTGAAATTGGTGAATTTGCGTGTTTATTTTTTGAAAAATAATGTCAAAAAATGGCCAGTTAGCAAAAATTCGTCTCTAAACAATATCCTGCATTTCACCCATTTCTGGTGACATTTCGGGCACTTTTTGGGATGTTTCCAAGCCCATTGAAGCGTTGGAGAGGGGCATGGAACCCATAGGAAAATATCACCCTATCTATGTCAATGACCCTTTGAGAGAAAACAAAGATAGCATATCGAGCATTAAGGAGTTTGTCACCTTAGTAACTAATGGTAATATTTAAGTAAAAGTTGGCATTATCCTTTATCTTAACTTTTCTATCATTTTACTTAAATTTTTAACATTACCATTAATTGTTTTAGGATGTTTGAGAGAGGTTTCTACCTCATTGGGCTTCATGTCACTACTACATATGAAAAAATTTGCCACGATTTTTCGTTGTTATTACCACACATATCCATCGCACTTTCCACGAAAACAAAGACTATTTTTTGTGAAACTTTTTTCGTCACTATATCCACGAACCAGTTATTCATGGAAACAGCGACAAAATAAGCCATCCATGTGTCATCATCCTCAAGATAGGTTTACCTTATAAAGCGTGGCAATAGCGACGAATTTCGACGAAAATTCGTCGCAACAGGGACGAAAAACCGTGCCAAAGTAAAAAACTTACCAACAGATTACGACGTAGATGCCATACGTGCGTTAAAAAAGTGTGGAAAGTTGTGATGAAAAGGCATGGCAATAGCGACGAAAATGTTTGGCAGAGAAAATATTTACGACACAGATGTTATATGTGCGATGCAAAATTGTGGCAAAGTGCAATGAACTTTCGTCGATATTTCCATGCTTAATAAAACCTATTCATTGCCTTGCGACGAAAGTTCATCGATATTTCCACGCTTAATAAAATAAATTCATTACCTTGCGACGAATTATCATCGATATTGCCATGCTTCCTATAGGTTTAAAAAAAAAAAACTACATGAGAACCTGGATGTTGGGATTTGTGATTGACCCATACTCAATATTTTCATGTGTGATTGACCCTTCAAAGGGTTTCTTATGTGAGAAGGGCTTATCAGAGGGACTTTTGGGACTTATTAGGTGTCTTTCTTAGTGGACCAAAAGGGAAACCCAAGGCACCTTGGGATGAAGGGGAAGATAAAATGCATTCCCTTGAATGAATGGTTTTAATTAAGATATTGGGGCTTTGATCTAGAGGTCAAAAACAATTTGGTAGGGGTATCCCAGGGGGACAATATGGGAGATGTGTTTTTTTTTAATCTATCACTATGCTTGTGAGAGTGGGCCAACCCTTTACTTATCCACTTCAATGCACTCACAACCATTAATCGATATTAATATAGACTCGTCACAATAATTACCTTGAATATCAAATTTAACCTATTAATGTGAAGGGATAATCATAGCATGAGGTTAAAGGCATTCACACCCTTTCAACAGCTATGTTTGTAGCTTTTTGGATGAGGAACTTGTATCCTTGTGGTTGAGTCATTCCCTTACCAAAAAAATGAAGGTTACTCACACTCATATGAATGAAAGAAATCAAAGTTAATCATCTAGATTTACCACCTAATAAATTTAATTTGTCAACCCAGGGGCCTGAATGTTTTACAGGCTACCGTTCACTATATGTGCAGACTGTGCTTCTTTCAATATTGATCATGTAAGTAAACAATCATTGTAGTAAAATAAAGAATAGAAACTAGATTACTTGTGCTTAAACATAAATAATTGTAACATTCAAATGAAGCAGGAAAATTGTAATGAAGCAGAACACACAGATCTAACAGATTCCACACAAAACTATATCATAAGCCGACAACACCTGACCAGAAGAGCAGGCCCAACTCCTCGATCAAGGCTGCGGTGAATTAACTGCCACGAAAACTCGAAAACTTAGAAGAAACTTGATTTTCATTAAATAAAACGAGATTACATAGGTTGCAGTCTTGATACAGGACAACTCCTAGCTAGCTGACTGGTAGGCTAATCCCTTCTCTATATTTGTTCAGCCTTTTATACAATTCATGGAGCACAGAGTGTCCCAAGATTAGGGTAACAACTCTTCCTAAAAATACGCAAAGGTTGAATCGATTAACAGAATCTAATGTTGGACCATGGAACGGGTCCTCTTTTGCACCTTCAACCCGTGGACTGTGCTGCATCCTTGACCACATCATCATGCCAAACTTCGTTTTCTTTGTTCCTACGATATTTTAGAGATTAGTGATTCGCTTTGGTAAACCCCCAACCAATCTCTAACTTTTTTAAACTAATACACAAAATGACATAATAGAGGTGCATTCCTACCCTTGTGGTTACACAAAATAGCTCAAGGAATATAGAAATGGAGGTAAATAAGGATAGAAAAAGGTGGTAGAAAACAAGCAATTTCATGGGCCAACATCTCCCCCAAACTTTAGTCACGTGCACGTCCTCGTGCAAGCCGCCGGTTTCGCAGATCTGGGTTGGAACCTTGATGTTGGGCATGAAGTTATGCTATGTCATATGCCCCAACCATATCTATCCCTGGAAACTTATATCCCCCAATCAATATTGTATCCTTCCACCATTCTCCCTAGAACTTGTAATCAAGTTGATATGGATCAAGTGGCATACAGATGATGGGGAATGAAAATATCAAACCTAACCATCAAACCCCACAAAACCTCATACATGCTATATACCTGGGTATTCTTTCCATGGCTCTGTGAAAATTGGGAGCCCCAAATGATTCTCGTTCCTTGAAAGCAGGTGGTGATAAGGCCCATCTCTAGTAACTGTTTTCAAGTGCCTCTTCCTTGCAATAGGTCAATTGTTTTATGCAAAGCTCAGCACACCATTGTTGTGTATTTTCCATATTTTGTGGCCAATTGGGAATCTGGCCGAAATAGTTATGTTTGTTGATGATCTCTTCAACTTGAAAGTTCTCCATTCTAGCCTGAAGGGGTCTGTGTAGTTGATTTTCCTCAAAAGAATCAAGTGCCTTCTTCCACTTCACCTGGTTAATGGTGTGGGAAAGAAAGGCCCTCAATTGGACATCTCACACATAAGGAACTGGACCGAATGTTTGATCATCTTTTAGCAGGTAGTTGTGCATGTATAGTTCACACATGAGATGTTGTGTGAGGATGTCATAACATCTCAAAGTACTAAGAAACTATATGGGATCTTTAATATTATAAACCATCTCTTGGTAAATACATTCCAGACAGAAAAATAAATAATGTTCATGAAGGAACAATGCATAGCTAAGAGAAGGGGAGTGGCACGTTACTACCTGCTGGGTGATATCATACATCTCTTGTTTGTCATCTCTTAACCTCTACATCTGTGCCTCCATCTCTGTAATCTTTTCCTTTTGTTTCTTTCCCTTGTTCTTCTCTTCTTCCAACTTTTCATCATAGTCACCAACGACTCTAGTAGCCTGCTCCCTTATGTCTTTCAATGTCCTTAGGTGCACTGAAGAAGGGATAGCTCCTATCCGAAACTGAGCTACAGTTTTCTTCTACTTCTGTATCTTGGCTTTCAACAAAATTACTTGAGCTTCAGTTGTATATGTCATTGGGTCAGCTTGAGTAGATGTTGTTACTGTGGAAGTTTGCAAAATAGGCTCAGTCTGAGTGGCTCCTAGTATTGTAGAGGTGTGCAAGATAGGCTCGGTCTGAGTAGCTATTGTATGCAACACCAACTCCGTTTCAGTAGTTGTTGTTGCTCTAAGAGTATCGGCAGTTTGAGTAGTTTCCGATACTGTGGGAGTATCGGTAGATTGGGTAACTTCCAAAATAGTCTCCTTGGCATTTCTCCTCATTGCTTCCTTGGAAATTATTATGTATCTTCGTGCTCATTTCTTCAAGCGGAGAACCTGCTTCTTTAGCTTGGCATTCTCAATCCTCAATTGAAGACTTTCTCTAAAGGTTGTCCCATAACGGTCCTGAATAGGGGTTCTTCTCCTTGCACAAAATTTGACAAATTCATGTTTGACAGAAATTCCTTCAGCCCATCCCCTAGGAGGAACCTCATTCTGAGCTTCATTACCTATAACCTCTATGCCTTGCTCCTATTTAAATCTCACTCCTCCTGGAATAGCAGCACCCAACTCTGGTTCAAGGTTTTCGGGAGAAGCATGCTCTGACGTTGGTTCCTGTGTAACAGCATCAGTCATTTCTTGCTCACAAACTGGAGGAGTAGTTGATGTGTCTTCAAAAATAGGGTTTTCGGGAATGTCTTGTTCTGATGCTGGTTCTTGTGTTACAGCGTCAGTCATTACCTACTCATCGATGGGAGGAGTAGTTGCACCATATTCACAGATAGGAAATTCAAAAAGTTCTAGCGTTGGTTCTTGTGTGACAGCGTTAGTTACCTCTTGCTCATAGATTGGAGGAGTAGCAGAATTCCTCTCCTGCTCATCAGACGAAGGGGTATCAGCATCCATCTCATGATCATCTGTGGGTGGAATAGTAGCGTCTCTTTCTTGTTCATATGTTGAGGGAGTAGAAGCATCTCATTCTTGTTCATCTGTTGAGGGAGTAGCAGCATCTCTTTCTTGTTCAGGAAAAGGGTTTGGAGGAATAGAACCCTCTACTTCCTCTTCTTCTGAATCCAGGTTAATGACATGCCTCATTCCCCCAACTTCTCTAACTTCCACTAATGGTTTCCTTGATTCCTCATATTCATCTGAGGTTGATTACTGTGTATCAACACCCATTTTCTTCCCTTCTACAATAGTTTCGGAATCCTCAGCTAACCTGCTCAGCCCATCTCTCTCTTCTAGGGTTTCTACTACTTCTAGGATAAGTTCTGTCAATTCCTCTTCTGAGAGTCTTATGAACTGTGGTCAACTCACAAGGGTTTACTCTAGCACATGCATGACTAGTAGCTTAATAAGGCCATGATTTGTGAGGGTTTTGAGTGGTTGGCGCGAGCGCTGAGCTACTCATGCCATTCACTAAACGTTATTCCATGGAAAATAGGGCATGTTTATGCGATGATATTTGTAAATGGTAGAAGGGTGGCCTTCACATGTCACATACCTTATGAAAAGCAGTGCTACCTCAGCCCATGGAGGCGGCAGAGAAGTTCATTCGTATCCTTTCCCTTTTGGATTTACTTCTTCGCCTTCACGCAGAAACAGCTCTGGAAATTCTGGGAATGGTGTTTTTCGAACAAACCATCGTTAACCTGATATTGGCAACCCACTAGCTACTGCAATGGTGTCCTCCGTGACTCTGATTTTTAATCCACGGACCGTGGAGGAGTGGTCATCCAAATTTTGGGCGAATTCTATTGTAATGTCTACATTGAATCCATGTAACCTCTCAAAATACACGTCCCAACCTGCATTCTGGAAAATTTTCCAAACTTACGGATTTCAATGGACCTGTGTAGTATTTTTTGGCTCATACCTTACTGCTCCACCACCCATTATTTTATGTCGATTGTGCATGCTCGAGGAGTACCAGCGACCAGTTCAGGAGAAATGGCAGGCAAAACATTTTTGCGGAAAATGTGTTGTGGAAAGTGTCGTGGATATTTTTATTTTTTTTAAATTAAATGATGTGGCAGGTAAGTAATGATGATGATATGACAGCGAATTTAATAGATTGGCGGATGATTAACAGTTTGGTGGGTGTGTCCAATCTCTCTGCGTACAACGGCGTCGGAAATTTTTAAGTAATGATTGTGAAAGTGTGTGATTAAATAGGGTAATGATGACTCTTTGGGAAAAGACATAAAATCTCCCCAAAACTTAAAGTTAAGACCATCCTCGAGCGCGAATACCTATGCCATGTGTAATATTACCCAAATCCATTAAAGTTGGTTGAGGATGCACCTGGTGACTCACTTGTTATGGAGAAACATCATCGCAAGAATAGCGTCGTCTGCAGTCATGGAATATGACAGCATCAAATCGAGCAGCGGGATCGAAAGTGGTGGCAACTGAAATATCAGTATCCATGTTGGTGGGAGTGTAGATGAGTAACTACAACCACAGTAGCAGCGGTAGGAGTAGCGGCGACTGGAGTGGCAGCACCTCGGAGTAACGTCATCTGGTACAACAGCAATTTTAAAGTAACGACACCCGGAGTAGAAGCGACTGGAGTAGCGGCAACCAGAGTAGCGGCAACAACAGTAACAACATCTCGTACAGTGGAAATTTTGAAGTAACATCACCCGGAGTAGTGACAACCGGAGTAACGACAACAAGAGTAGCGGAATTTGCAGTAATGGCATCTCGTACACCGACGATTTTGAAGTAATGCCACACGAAGTAGTAGCGACTACAGTAGCGGCACCTCGGAGTACCGACAATCGGAGTATTAGCTCGTTTAGCAGTATTCTAGACAACTACTAATCAAATTTCATCTAGCTCGTTTAGCTGCTCCAGACGATGTTTTTGGGATTCTGAAAGATCCAAACCTACTTCCAAGGTTGTTCTAAGTGTTTTAATTTTGTACTCTATGGGAAACAAAGGATATTTTCCATAGACAATCTCATATGGATAAAATCTCATTGTATTCTACCAAGTTGTCATGTATGCCCACAGTTCTTCAGGCAACTTTTCCGCCCAATCTCGACGATGACTTGCTACAGTTTTTGTGAGGATATTTTCCAGTACCTTATTTCTGCTCTCGACTTGACCATTTGTCTGGGGATGATATGGATTTGTTATCCTGTGCTTGATCCTGTATTTCTTCATTAACCCTGCTATCATGTGTGATATGAACTATGCTCCTCCATCTAAGACTATTTCTCTAGGGGCTCCATATCAAGCAAAAATTTCTTCAAACAGGAAGTTTGAAATAGCATGCTCGGATTCTTTTACAACTGCCTTCGCCTCAACCCATTTTGTTACATAATCTGTGCAGACCAGAATATGGACTTTCTGTTGTGAGGGGGGATTGAATGGTCCCGCGACATCAATGGCCCATTTTTCAAAGGGCTCAAGGGCTACCTGGGGGTTCAAGGGCATTTTGTCTACTTTACTAGGCTGCCCCATTCATTGGCAGCTATCACACCCCTGGACATACTTCCTTGAATATTGAAAAATGGTGGGCCAGTAATACCCCATTTGCAGCACTTTGTGACCTGTTCGTTTATCTGCAAAATGGCCTCCATGGGGACCATCATGAGCATCCTTCAAGACATCATAAATACCATCTTCTCCTATGCAGCGTTGGATTTGTTGGTCAGGTCCAGTGTAAAAGAGGAATCTCTCAATCCATGTGTAATGGGCGTTGTGATGGATGATATTTCGCCATTCCCTGTAAGGAAAATGTTGAGGCACCTTTTCTGTAGCAATATAGTTAGCAATATTTGCATACCATGGAACATGAGTAGAAATTGCAAAAATTTGTTCATCTGGAAAACTATCTTCTACAGGTTCCCCTTGTGTATCATTTTCTAATCTAGACAAGAAATCTGCAACCACATTATCCTTCCCAGGGCGATCCACGATGGTGATATCAAATTCTTGCAGTAATAATAACCATCTCGTGATCCAACCCGAGGTTATAGGTTTGTTCATGAGATACCTGATGGTTGCATGATCCGTGTGCACAAAAGTGGGACAACCTGTAATATAGTGTCAGAAGTTATTAACAACATAAATGACTGCTAAGAATTCATTTTTCTATTACCGTATAATTTAGTTCAATTGGAGTCAAGTTCTTGTTGATGTAGTATATTGCATATGATTTCTTGTCCTCTTGTTGTCCCAAAACAGCTCCCATTGCCATGTGAGAAGCATCAGCTGAAATATGAAACGAAAGCTTCCAATCTGGTCCTTGAAGTATAGGAGCCTTACAGACAAGTTATTTGATTTGTCCAAACGTTGTCTCACATTCAGTTGTCCACATGAATTATGCATCGTTGGTTATTAACTGAAAAAGAGGGTGTGTTATACGGGCTCGAACTGTAGACCTTCTTATATGCTAAGGCAAAGGCAAATCCCTGGTGATTGCGTATATGCTACAAAATTTCAAGTATTATCTTCTGGACCAGTCCTTCAAGTTGTCCATTGATAATTTAGTGGTCAAGTATTTTGTTAACAATACAATGTTTGTAACATCCCGCTCTGGCGCACTGACAAAACTTATTCTTTGAGGACACTTTCTCGCAAGTGATCTGGATTTTTATGATGATGAACCACTTAACCTTGATGATGATGCGTCATGATTGATGACAGGATGTTTTACTATTGC